>PVJO010008096.1:0-77060 GCA_004026905.1 Hystrix cristata | reverse complement strand
TGCCATGCAAAAGCCTCTTAATAGGATGTGGTCCCAAGCATCAATTCTTTGAATTGTTTCCCGTGCAGCCTGAGTTTTATTCATAAATTTTTTTCCAACCCCTATGTCTTGGAGAGTTCTTCCTATTTTATTCTCTAGGAGATTTATTGTTTCTGTTTTTATGTTTAGGTCTTTGATCCACTTCGATCTTAGTTTAGTACATAGTGAGAGACTTGTATCTAGTTTTAGTTTTCGGCATGTGGTAAGCCAATTTTTCCAGCACCATTTATTAAAGAGGCTATCTTTCTTCCAGTGAGAAAAATACGGAACGCTTCACGAATTTGCGTGTCATCCTTGCGCAGGGGCCATGCTAATCTTCTCTGTATCGTTCCAATTTTAGTATATGTGCTGCCGAAGCGAGCACCCTCACATGATTCTTATGGGGTTTATCAAACTTCCTGTTACTCTTCAAAAAAGAAAGCCTAGTTTTATTGTTGTTGTTGTTTGTTTTGTTTTGTTTAAAAATTAAGGTTTCAAGGAAAAGAGTGAACTTTCAAGTGAATGGGGCAGGAGGATTAATAGCAGGTATAGTCCTTTTATCATTTTTTTGGGACTGTTTCCTATGTAATGAAAAGCAGAAGGTAAAATGTGTTTTGTCAAATAACTACTTTTTTATGTGAGAGATGAGTATTTTTATTCTGGAGGGAAGAGAAGAGCTATCGCCTCTGAGTGATGGTGGTTACTGAATATTACACAGAATGGGCAACAGGTCCGCTGGGGAGTGGTCCAGGTACAGTGAAATAATGAAATTTAAGGGAAAGTACTTTCCTTCTTAGTTCTTGGAACTTTGCCTCTTACATGAAATGAGAATATTATTTAAAATGCCTACCAGGAAATGCAGGGGCTTTGGGCTCTGAGAAGATCTAGCTAGAGTAAGGCCCAGGGAATACTGACTCATCCGTCTGAGTGACTAGATGCGGGGCATGGTGCCCAGAAATTAGGTCAGAGTCTTTGACTGTGGAGACAAGTATTTTCAGCATGAACTAGTATGTGTGTGTGTGTGTGTCAGAGAGAGAGAGAGAGAGAGAGAGAGAGAGAGAGAGAGAGAATAAACTGACTTTACGCTTTACGGAAAATGATTGGATTCTACAGGAATTTGTCCCTGGGCTTACATTTTTCAGTTTAGGAAAATACAGAAAAAAAGATACATTTTTATTTTGTTTTAATAAACAATTTACTCTGAGTAATATTGAGTGACATCTAGGTAACTGTATTCCATCCAATTGTCCCTCTTTAAAGCACTGCTAATTTATTACTTGCTATACATGTGAAAATATGTACATATAACTTGAGCACCTCTTATAAAGAACAGCTTTTAATAAGATGGAAATTGGAAATGGCTATATTAAACATGATCTATCTTGGAAATGTTTGATAGAATTCTACTTTAATCATAATCATTAGGTTGGGTGAAATACACCCAGATCATAACTTATGCTCCTTGTTACAAAATTTAGCATTACTCATGCCATTGATCTCTGTTATGGAGTAACAGAGTAATAAGTGGCATATATTTAAAAGTATTTCTTTTGTAGGAGATATTCTTATAACAACTATAGTGTTTAATAGAGAAATTTTCAAGTATGTGATTTGTAAATTAGAAAATGTATTGTTTTAAAAGTAATTACAGTTAATATGGAGTTCTCTTCGATTAAGACATTGTGGAATTTTATTATTCAGTATTTACCTAAATGACTCAGAGAAAATAGGATTTTTTTAAATGTTCATGTCAAGAAAAGAGAGGTCATGATAGTCTTGGTGGAAATTCTTACTGACAGTCTGATTTTAGATACAAAGTTTGATTTTATGACATTACTGCACCTGTTTTATTTGGAAAAAAAAGGATATCATGTAATCCACAAAAAGTGCTTGAAAATGATTTTTAAAATTTATTTAATATGAAAATATGGAATGTGTTATAAAATACTTGGTCTTGGATCAGTGAAGACTATTTTATTGGTTATGCAATGATTACTTTTTTTATACTGCCAAGAATATTGGTGCACTTATTGTTAAAATGTTCGCAAATTTTTCCAAAAGGCAAAGTAATTGCTTAATTTCTCCTTGTCCAAACGAGGAAATTTAAGGGAATTCTGATAGGTAAGTAATTACATATTCCCTATGAGGCATGCCAAGCTCTTTTTAAAATTTGCATCAAATTAAAAATGACACATAGAACAGAGAAATTCTTGAAATTCTTTCTGAATGGTTGTATAAGATATATTTCTTTTTAGAATGAAAAAGAGTTGCTTCCATATTGATATAACATTCAGGAAGAAAAAAAGATTTAACTGTTAGACAGGAGACGTGGATGAGAATAAGTGTTTCGAGAACAACTTGTTTTCTTTATCTTCTTAAGGTGGTAGCTCGTTTGATAAAATAAATAGATAAAGCTAATACTATAGATAAGGTATGCAGAATGATTCTTAGTAGGTAGATATTCTATAATCTCATGAGTATTTTTCCTTGCGTTCTCATGAACTGTTAAGTATACAGTCCATGATTCCATTCTAGAGTATGTTATATAGAATATAACAACTAAGTGTATTTGCAAATGGCCTTGGAAAACTATTTTTGTTATGGAGGTAAGCAGAAGAAAAAGCTAAATTTTAAAGGTATTTGATCTAATTTGTAGATCTCATATAACTTTTTGAGGGTGATATTTAGAATGAATAGCTTTCATAAATATACCTAAAAAATTGTTTTAAAGATTTAATCAACTCAAAGCATATTTATTAGTCTTTGATATATACATTATGAAGAAAAAAGACTTTTTAAAAAAATGCCTGCTCTTGTGAAATTCACATTTAAGTTGAAGCATAAATAACACAAAAGAAATACATGTAAATTGTGTAGTATCAGGAAAGATCCTAAATTTTGCAAGAGAAAAAAGCAAAATCATGATATGATATAGGGGAGAGGGAGTAAGATTTCCAGGAGAACAAATTTTTTATTTTCTGAGGTTGGTAGCTTGTTTGATAAAATAAATAAGATACAGCAGCTCAGAATCTAGAGGTATAAATGAGACCAGTGTATCAGGCAAAAAGTGATAATGCAAAAGAGAACACAAAATCTTTAAGTGCTTTTCTCTAATCCTATGATTTTAATCTATTTATAAATATTAAATCATTCTTTTAATGGATACTTTCTCTATTCTAGGTTTGTGGGTGAACACTGTGGTCATAGCTTCCTTCCAGAGAAAGTATCAGATTATTCCTCTTTCTGCTGTACACATTTTAGAAGTAAATATGTGCTAAATTCCATATAAACATAAAGACTCGGTTGTAGAGATATTCACTGCATCACTGTTGCAATGATGGAACATTGAAACAGGCTAAATGTCAATGTCTGTCAAAAGAGGAACGGGTAGGTAAACTATCTGGAAATTACGACTGAATGTTGAAGTCATACAGCAGTTGAAATATTTAGGTAGAATTATATACACTGTAATGAAAACTTTTTAGGATGTGCTGTTAACTTTTGAAAAAATATATATGAAAGCCAATGTATCTAAAGAAGTGATATTTTAAAAATTCAAGTAAATAAAAACTGCTTAATAGGATTGGGGATTTAGCTCAGTGATAGAGTGCTTTCCTATCAAGTGCAAGGCCCTGAGTTCAAGCCCTAGCACCCCCCACCCCCTAAAACCCTACATATTTTGGTATCTTTATATGTGTGCATGGTAGATGAATTTATTTTTCCCAACTCCTCGCCCCATCTCTGTAATAGAACTGTACATTGATATCTTAGTCCATATAAAATACTGACATTATCATGTATTCATGTCTATAACAACTATTTGAATCTCTATATCTTTATCTTTTGTCTTGCTTGGTCATATGTCTTTTATCTTGCTTGGTCTGACTTAATGAAATGTTAGATAATAAAATGCTGGCATAAGCATGTATTTCTGTGATTCGGCTGGTCTCCTGCATTTCTACTGTTTGCCATAAGCAAAATCAAGTCCTGACAGCTGATGAGCCTCAGGAAAAACACTTGGAATGAAATTAAATGTATCTATAACCTAAAACAGAGTTTCTCTAGATGCCTCATAATCCCTTGACCAATAAAAATGATGTTCTATCAGTTGTCATGCAGCATTAATGGAACAATAGCTGACTAGTACAATATGTTTGTGACTGAGTGCTCAGAAAAGCATTAAGAACAATAGTTACCATAGTCTTTATGGCTCAAGAATTGAGATTTGCTGTAAACAGGGATTATTTTCCTGTACTTCTGAAGTTATTTTAATTTTTAAATTTTAATTTTTAATAGATAGTACGTATTAACGATTCGGATATCAAAATACTAAAAGAATACCCTAAGAAGCCCAGCTCCCATTCTTTTCACAGTCTACTGCAATTATGTACTCTGTACATAATAAATTGGCATCTTGCTTAATTCATAAGTTCTTTATTTTGTTTCATGCTCTTAGTTTTTCCCTTTTATTACCTATGTTTGTTTCAACTCTCTTCTCACATTACCATACCATAAAGATATATCATTTCGGTAAATAGATAGCAATTTTTTAAACTTTTAAAATCTCTGCATGGTGTGGAAGCACCTTAGTCTGATTGGTCAGTCTAGTGTTGCTGGGTACTTGGATTATTTCTAGGCTTTTTCTACCACAAACAATGCCCACAATGAATTATCTTGTACATCTTGCCTCAGAAATATATGATCATTGGCACATAAAGTTTTTATCTTTTCATTTCAAATTTCTATTCATGATTTTTTTCCTCTAATTTAATTGAATAGCTGAATAGTTTAATGTAAAGCTAAACAGTAGTGTTGATAGTGGCCATCCTGTCTTGTTCTCATAATTTTCTTCACTAGAAAAGATACCACTGGTGGGCAGGACTGACTGAGCTGAAACCGTGTAACAGTTAAGATCTTTGTCATAAACGGTACAGACTGGTCATTAATGAGAGTTTAATAATTTAAAAAAAAACTTTTAAAAAAATGTGGGCAGAATTCAAGAATAGAAAACGGGATGGTGAAGTTTGAGGGGTGCTGCTGCCTTCTTCAGGATGGAAGGGGAGATAAGACACGGAGGTTCTTGTGACAGAGAGGGCTGTGGGCAAGAGCCTTCTGATAGAAAACTGTAGCCTTCCGTAAAGAGTGAAGAACCATTTTAATGCTACAGTCTTTCTGATTGTTACTCAGATTCTGCTGTCCCTTAAGCTAACTGTGTCCACTCCTGTTTTGGTAATTTTGTTGCTGCCACTTGGCCTCTGCCTGCCTGGAATATTCTTATCCCTCATTCATTTACAATTCCCAGTTTTATAATACCTGCTCTCCTTCTTTCTGGCCTATAGAAAGTGAGCACAGAGCTCCTGCAGAATTCTGCGACTCTTCCCACACATTTGTTTCTCAAAGTTGTGGTGTGACAATATGTACTTTACATGATAAATGTCTTCTAACATTTATATCTCCCTATGCTTCTGATTACCTTCCTCTGCGATACACCAAGGTGGTTCTAGCCATCTCGAGGACCATGTGTCAGGCAACCATGCAAACACACAGTTGGCATCTTTTGTAACCCTTCTAGCTAAAACATTGATCTGTATAAATAAATTTGATTGTATCCAACTTTTCATTTCTTCCACCATGACTTTATATTCTAAGGATCCATTCCCACAGAGCTTCTCCAGATGTCTGCTGGCATAAAGGAAGTAAAAGAAATGCAATTCTTTTTGCTGACGTCGATGGGTTACTTTTACTAACAAAGAGACTTGGAAGAATTTAGGGGTTCAGTGTCCTTAGCTTCTTTAGGACCAGACCGTATATTTCTGCTTCATTTGTCAGGATGCCACTTCTTCCCAGTAAACATCTCACTTTATCAGAAGGCACTCTAGGAGGTTAGGCGTTTCATTGGTGTTGGAATTCAGCAACTCTCAGGATGAGACTCTGGATTTCATCTTCAGAATTCTCATTCTTAGGCTTCTTGGAGATAAAGATTTTTTTAAGAACAGATAGTGAAACCGTCAGGTTATGTTGGCATGAATTTGAGTTCCTGAACTCATTGTTTTTCTTTCCTCATTTTCTTCAACAGAGTTAGGAGCTGCAAACAATGCCATCATGCCCTTTTGTTTGACTAAAATGTTCCAAGGTAGCAAATACTTGGTTACTCAGAACCTTGCCTTCTGCAACTATTTAATGAAGAGGCGTCAATAACATGGTTTGGCTTGTTTTAATTATTACAGCACGCCATGGACTATGCCTGTGTTCTCAGTGCCTCTGGAAAAAGTGTCACTAGTGCCTTTACACGTAATCAGACTAGAGAACAAATTCTAGCTCCTTGGAACCAATTCAGAAAAATCCTTATTAAAAGGACTTTTGGTAGCTAAATATGCATCTCTCTTGGTGTAGACATTCTTTTATCCCAAGCAGGTTTTCTCATCCTTGTTTGAAGTGTTTATTCTAGTCATCTTGTTGATCTATTTATATTATCTTTAGGGATGCCAATTAGACGTAAGTCTTTGTTTTTCTCTTTTATATCAATCATTTCATAATATTTTACTCTTTCTTTGTCTTATTTTTTTCTGTAATTTGTACTATGTTGCCAGTAGTGTCATTGTTACCTATATTCTTCATAATGTAATCTTCATATTTGAGGATAATTTTTCTTTAATTTTTTCTTCAGGTCTGCCAATTTCTATTTCATTACCCTCTTGTCTCGATATTGCCTTGTTTTTTGTCCATTTTTTTCTTTGAGTTTTTACATTTTTGCTTGATAGTTTTTCTAAACAACTATAATGTTTGTCCTTAACCACCCCCCACTATTCTCTTTTCTTTATGTACAGAATATTAAGCTACAATTTTTCATTAGCTCTTGGGAAAATTTTTTCTGGTGAGTTTTTATCACCAGTTGGAAAGTTATATAGGGCCTTTTCATCATTTTTAATAGACTCTTACAAATTTCTTTCTATAAATAATAAAACATCAGACCAAAAAAGTCAGTAAACATATAGGAGGTCTTAACAATAAAGAACAAAATAGAACTAATAGGCTCTGACCCGAAATCTTGGTGAGGAGCAAAGTGCATTCCATTTGTTTTATCCATATTTGAAAACACTCACAGACTTGCCTGGTCGAGTGGCAGTGTGATCTTGGGAATAAGGTAAGAAACACGTCACAGCCAACCCCCAGGACTCTCTTAGACCATTTCAGCAAAGGTCTTAAAATAGTGCTCTTGTCCGTGTTGCTTTTTCTGGGATTCACAGATCTTAGATGGGCACAGAGGAGTTTCTGTCACCTCCCTGAGCTTCCTTGATTTCTTCACAGGCTTTGTCTCCCAAAACACTGAACTCACCATTAGAAGTTTGATTTTGCTGAAGCTATTCAAATCCAACTACTTCTGCAACACTTCCCACTTTCTGATCTTATTTTTTGTTTACTTTCAGGCACCTCCTGAGTGTGATGTTTCTCCTCGCTTGAAGCACTCACAATCTTCTCAAAATGGTCCTCTCATAGGTAGGGCCTTCCATTAGGGTAGGTCTATACGATTAAGGTTTCTGAAGTCTTTCTGTCCATAGGCCCTTCTGCATTTTTGTTCTTCCTCAAAGCCTACCCTTGTGGGCTTTTGTCTGGCAGTGCCTCTGGGAACACTTATACACTACTTGACATCTGGGATTTGTCACTCTCCTGATGAATGAAGATGTTTTGATATTTAAATGCATTTTATGCTGACACATGTGGTACTCAGGCAGAAAAGTCAAAAGATGGAGAATTAAGCTACTGTCATATTCTGACAGGAACTAGAACTAGTTATATTTGATTATTTAAATAGGATTAACCACGTTATTTCTACAATTAAAATAAGGAAAGAAAAAATTGCTTTATTTCTTAAGGATTTACATGCTTATAAGTATGCTTATATGGTGATCTGGCACCTATCTTAATCTTTACAAGAACTTTGGTTGTTATAAACCATCAGGAAAGTAAATTTGTTATTGATTGTAACACAGACTATCCCAATACAGATCATTCTCAAATAATGGTCTTCAAATTTCTTCCATCCGTTCTGATTTGTTTAGAGACAGTTCTAAGTTGTTCCACTTTTTAAATATCCTTAATTTAAAACCCAGAGTTCTCTATTTCCTTAACACATTTTCTTTTTATCTTTAGTACAGATCAAAATAATTTTTATCTTCTAAAAATAATGCAACTATCTTCTCATTCATAGTGAAGGCCGTCTTTTTCTAGAGCATTGTGATACAGTTTTAAGGTGAAAATATACAAATATTTTTCTTTTTCAATTTCAAGTTAATAAAACTTAAAAGGTGAGCTGTCAGTAATTTATGTTTTTTTTTTTAAGAGTGGAACTCAGGTAAAAATTGGATGATTAATTCCTACCTTCTGTTTGATGAACTCCAGAGATCAAAGAATAACTTTTTAGCCACTTAGAAAACAGCAGATTAGTTAAAACCAATATGGTACAGCGCTAAACTGTTTGGAATATTCAGTTTCCTGTCAAATTTGAATTACAGAAAAACTACAAGTCAAAGGCCTAATAAAACACGTTCTTAATGTCTCTACCAATAATGATAAAACGTTCCTGCATAGATATCCTGTGTGCCAATGTTTTGCCCAAAATATTACAGTGTGGCTTTCATGATAGTTTTGTATTATGTTTATATATTATAACTTTATTATTCTGAAGCAAAAGCCTACATTTCTCAAATAAAAGCAGATGAATATTGAAATCTGATTATTTCTTCCGGAGTATCTAGCATGCAGTTCCTGCTCTTCACTGTTTAATTATTCTGAGTTTGTTTAATGTCTGTCTTCCCAGCAACACTGTGAGTTCTGTTTTATGTAAAATTATCTTCACTTCCTAAGACAATGCACAGCATTCAGTGTTTACTGGCTCATGAATACTGACCTGAGTAAAAGTATGTTGAAATATTTTCAGCATCTGTGGGGATGCATATAATTGAAAGTTTATAGTTTACACCTGCAGGTAAACATTAATGTTCATAGATTTATTTGGACTATTAGTTTAATGGTTAGTCTTTTAACAGTGTCCACAATAGGATTTTCATGTGTCTGCTAGCAAATTGTACTCATTATAAATCTACCTTCCTCCACGAAATATTGCTCTATCTTTTACTTTTTTTGATATCTCTCTGACAGTACTTTGTGCTGTCTGCCAGACTTTGGGCATCTGTAAGGTGAGGACTTGCTTGGTCTTCAGAGTAGAAACTCAAATATTTCTTGATTTTCTGATATATTGAGTGGATAAAAAACAGCAGCCCATTATTAATGTATATGTCCTTATCAAGTGGGTTTCTACATATAAAACAATTTAATGAAGCAAAAGTTATACTTTGATTTAAATGTATTGTATCTAGACTTCTTAGTGTGAAGAGACTGTACAATAATATAATATGGAAACGTGACTATTTGTAAATAAAACTAACCAGAACTCAATATTTAAACAAATGCTATCGCCATTTAAGCACTCTCTTTAAATACTATAAACAGTTTAAAATTCTAAGCTCATGTATATGTGTTGGCAGTGTCTCAAATTTTGAGAATTAGTGCTAATGATTAGCCTGGATACAATCATACTAACAAGATTATTATTTTCAAGAGAAGTATAATAAGATTATGAAGGGATTAAAAATACTTCCTAAAACATTCTTATTAGTGATTATTCATTTAAATAAATGTATAATGTTTTTGGTTGAATACTTGAGGAAAACTTAGCTGGTAGATTCCATACTGTCTACTAATGAGGTCTCATTATAGTATGAGTATAAAATATTTGTACAGTACTTTAGAATTTTTAAAGTGTATTTTCATATGATACCTCAGATAATCCCCTAGTGAGTTATTTAGTATCTTCTTTGATAAAAGAAGAGAAGTGACATAACAGAAGAATATTAAGTGGTTACTTATGACCTGCCAATGTGTTACTCTGACGAAGTTACAGCCCTGTTTCTTGAGGAAGGTAGACCACTGCCTTTTGTGTCTGCGTGGGTGTTTTTCCTACACATACAACACAGGCTAAGATGGTTCTGCTTCTTACATATAAGGATAGAGAAGCTAAGTACCACAAAGCAGTGTCAACCATTCTAAGATGATGGAATCAAAAGTAAGTAGAACAAAGGAACAGCAGCTGGATCAAACTGGTGATTAAATTCTTAAAGGTTTTTTAGAATGCTGTTTTCAACCTGACTCCCTTTTAAATAGTGAGAGCTACTTAGTCACTGAATTATTGAGTTTTAATGGTGTATATGATGCAGGAGTGAAAAGTAAACATTTTTTTTTAAAAGCCATCTGAAAAGTCTGTTGTATTCTTCTTTTCCTCAAATTCTGGCTATCTACACACACACACACACACACACACACACACACACACACACACACACACCCCATACATCTCACATGAATTATATAACTGTAAAATTAACATTTTTTAACCTCTCTTGTCTAAACTTTTAGTCTCAAGTCTTTCATTTATTAAAAGGTTGGTAGAATGTGTACTTTTACTCCAAAAGATGAGTGTCGACCAAGGTTGTCAATATAGATTTCGGATTTCAGTTTGGTTGCAGAAAGATTTTTTTATCCTGGGCTTCCTTTTGCTGACCGTATGACTTGAGAAAAGGATTTGAAAGGTGTAGTTCATCCAGGGTCATTCAAGAGGCTCAAAATGACCCTAGAGGGCAGCTGTGACATTTGGATTACCAAAAGAAATAAACTTGTCTGAGAAAAATCTAAACTTGTGGCTTCTAAATTTAAGACACTGACAAGTGTTTGACCTTGATGGTCCCAGTAAAATGTGATAGTAAACGTGAAGAATTACAGGTTTTGTTTTTCTTCTTTTTTCCTGTTGACCAAACCTAAAATACTATTGAGTAAAAGTAGAGCTTTTTGACTATGATATTGTCAGTGCTATCAAAAATCATCTGATGTGTTGACACACTAATATATTCATTATTTATTTAAATTCATAAACTATAAGTCCTGAAAATTTTAGAATTGTAAGTACTCTCATTCTGCGGGACTCCAGATAATGCTATTACCTAACTGTTACATCCCTAATTCATTGTAGCAGCTGGAATTCACTGCAAAAGAAATGAAGAATATTTAGCTTATTTTGGGTACTCTTCAGTATAAAATAATAAACAGAGTCAGCATCACTACTCAGGATTTGAATAAGTGAAACGTAGAGAATTTTCTGTGTAACTTCACACAGAGCTTCACATATGATTTTATAGTCATCATTTAATCGACAATAAATTATTTAATAATTTCTGCAAATATTGCACCACCGTTTGTTAGGCTGTGGTCTAGATTCTGGAGATTTATAGATTAAGATACAAATATAAATCCTGCCTGTCAGGCCCTCATATAACGTGTGCAAATGTTTTATACACATTTATATTGTGTTTAAAATGTGTGTATACATCTAATCAATTTTATTGCACACTAAACGGTGCTAATGGTGCATCTAAAAGGCGAAGGAACCATTTGTAGCACAGTACATTGAGTCACCATGGTGGAGAGGCTTTTATTCATCATGCAACAAACATTTTGCAAACCCACTAAAGATGGGTTTCTATGGACTAGATGGAAATTTTTCTTTATTGATTTTAGGGATCTTCATAATCATGTGGCTGTAAATCATTAAAGAGTAATAATCGGTACAGAAAATGATGGATGAGAAAAACTCGGTATCAGTCATAATCCATGCAGTTCTTGTGATAATGATCAATAAAGCAACCATAAGCAGAATTTGTTTTGCTTTTCGTGGATTGAATGAACTTCAGTAATAAAGGACCACTGTGGCTCTTGTGGCTGCGTCTGCACACTCCATTTGGGTCCACCAGGATGACCCAGCGGGGGCCTCATGGTCAGTCAGAGGAGAGTGGAAAAGGAGATTACTGTTTTCCCTCTTAAGAATGTTTTTCATTGTGGTTCGAGGGTATATCTAGAAAAATATAAAGTTTTTCTTTAAATATAATACATGACTTAATTAAATAAGTTATATACCCTACACTGATTTTTAAAACATTCTTATAGGCTTGTATTTATTATAAATTATATATATTTTAAATTTATATTTATTAAATGACATTTATATATTAGTGTAACTAATTTCATAGTGTAACCATTTACATTTAGAAATATGTTGCGTAAAATCTTTGAGGTAAATGTAAGAACATATAGGAAAGATGATCAAAAGGTCTTTCTACATTGGTAACTAAGCAGAGTCAAAGGTGACTTAAATGACTCCATCTGATTGTTTAGACACATTAAGAGAGGAAACTCATCTCAGATGAAGTCATTCCAACAATCCCCTTCAAAAAGCCAGCAATTCGCCCTACTTGACCATTTTAATAAAAAAGAACCTCTCTGTTCCTGCTGCTTTTGTCCCAGAATTGGGACTGGCGCAGGGGAAGGAGGGGTGGCGAGGAGGCAAACTCTAGATTTAGCGCCTATAGAAAGACAAAATTATATTTTTTGTTAGAACCGGCGAGGAAAGTTTCCCTGAAAGGAGCACATCCCAGGTAAAACTAGTTTTACTTTCATTCTTCATCTTCTTAAGGTCACCGGAGAGAAGCTCTTGTGTTGCCCTGTACTTTTTGTTCAGGGTGCCTGCGCGATACACAATGTATCGCTTATCAGAAGAACAAAAGACTCCTTCATGGGTCTAGCTCTCGAAGATGTCAGCTGCAGGCTCACAGCCTCTCCGGCAGACGCTTCGCTTGAGAAGGAACAGGAAATGGACTGTTCATGTGGACTTTCATGTCTAACCCGGTTCAATTTGACTCAAATAAGATTAGCCTCCTCCAAAACATATCTGTGTTCAATGGTAATCTTAGATGTTTGTCTCTTACGAAAGATTTGGTTCAGAAATTATACTTCGCTTGTTTTACTGTGAAACAACTATTTTTTAGTTGAAAAGTACTGATGTGTATTTTAAGCTTTATACTTTGGAATAATTTGTTTTAACCAAATATTATAATATAAACTAATATATTCTGAACATAAGAGAAAATCAGGAAGATTTTGTGCTATTGATAGTATAAATGACTACTGAAAGTTTTCCTTACTCTACAAAGACACAACTAAAATTTTAGTTTAATTCCAAATATTAATCTCATCCTTGAATATATGTTTATCTCCTTAGTGTAAATTTATTTGGAATCTAAGTTTATACTGATATTCCATTTAGGTTAAAAAATTCATTTGGAGTGTCATTCAAATGTAGGTGCCCAATTTCTTGAGCAATTATGAAAGAAATAACGGTTTCCTTAGTAGCTGAAAGTTTCTTAGCTGTTATGTAGGCCACTCCATGTGAGAATAATTTAATACAGAGTATTTCCTGCCCAACAAGTCATCACTGGTCATATTTTTTCATATTTTGTGTGTTTCCGATGTGTTTCAGTGCTTATAATACGATATAAGGATATTTATGCCACCATTTACTCTATGCCAAGAGTGGAAACAGAATAATGTTATATATTTGCTTTATGATTAATCACAGAACTTTATTAATTTTAGAGATGCTTTTGCAGAAAGAACATCTATATTAAAATTTTGAGAAAAATAAATAAATTTTACAAACCATTTGCATTTATAGCTTGATTCTTAGTGACTTAGGGAAAGAAATGTCACCTGGAAGTTTCTTGTTTTAATAAATACAGGTGCTTCTTGACTTACAATAGATGATGCACCAAATAAACCCATTATAAACTGAAAATATCATAAGTGAGAAATGCATTTAATACACCTAACCAGCTGAACACCCTAGCTTGGCAACACTGCACACTGCAGAGAATTGCTTGTTCACCCTCGTGCTTATGTGACTCACCAACACTGCTCTGCACCTCCAGAAAGGTCTGTGGTGGGCGATCAGTATTGGAAATTTGAGGTACCCTTTTTACGGAATGCACATTGCTTATACCATGTATACCTCTGAGTCGTTTATAATGAGCATATCAGTCTTTGCCTGTAGATGCTTCTAAATTCTTGAAAATCCCTCTTTCAATAGTTGTCTCTTTATCTCTTACAATATTTCCAACACTTGTTTAGATACTGGGAATAGCTATAAATAAAACAAAGTGATTATTTTAAGGAGTTTGATCACACATGCAGTGGGATATTTGTATTATTCATTTAAGTAGCCGAATAATTGAAATTATGTCATAGTATAATTATAAACTTATGTTTGCACAGCTATAATCTTTTATTTAGTGTTTTATTTGTTTGGGATCCGTAAGTTGGTCCGTAGTTAAATAAGTACAATCTAAAATTTAAAATTAGGTTTGTCATAATTTGCAAGTGATTTTATGTGTGTTTATTATATAGCTATCTACCTATGGTCTTTCTAAACATATAGATGGTACATATTTAAATATAGATGTATGCTGTATATGTGTGTATATGTATACATAGATAAAATCTAACTAGATATCAACATTAGATATAAACACTGATTCTGGTCCATATACTGAGGGTCCATTCATGCAGAACTCCAAAAATTCATAGTGTTCCTTTTACTATTCCATTTTTCTTTCTTTCCACAAGATTCTTGTTAAGTAGAAATAAAAATACTAAAGCAGTCAGAAAGTAAATTATACTTTGAAAGTTTCTGATTTTGTTTTAGTTGAGGATTTGTTTCTTTATGTACTGTTACCTTTGATAATGTCATTTTGGTATTATTATGTTATATTCTCCTCTGTGCTCTGCCTCCAGGTGCTCTGTATCACCTATTTGTTTTAGGATTTTAATTAGAAAATTAGAATTGAACTTTACAGCTTCAATAACATATATAGTTTGCACTATCAAGTGACAGTATGTCTCCTCAATGATTCCAGTGTCCATTTTGTATGTCGGTCAGGTTTTATATTATCTTTTTCTATGCCACAAATATTTGGTAAACATCATTTGTAATTATTTTAATATCTTTAATATAGTGCTGAGATAGTACGTATCAGTTTATATTTTTAAAACTGCCTATTCAATTGTCTTCCCTTATTTACATGGATAGATCTAAAATTGTAATGAATAATTTTTCGGAATCCTTCAAATTTCTTTTGTTCTCCAATCGCAGACCTTCCAGCCATTATGTCCCTGATCATAGTAGAGTTAGAAACACTTCATAAGTATTTTTCAGGTTACCATTTTAAAACCATTGATTAAAACTTGCTGTATTTCTGGGCTTTGTTTACTAATGTTTCTTATCCTCTTTGTGAACTTATTATTTTTGTTAACACTTTTGGGGCTGTTAGTAAAATATTTTATTTTTATGATGAAGTACAACTTGCAATACAGATAAGAGTAGGTATTGGCATCTCGAATGAGTAATTCCATATGTCTTTGTAGACTTTTGCTGGAATATTTCTCAAAGGATGATCTTGTTTTGACAAAATACATGGTTTTAAAAATTTTTCAGTTACTAGAGATTTATTTGTTTTCAATATTCTTCTTCTTAGCTAAACAATTTTTAAAAACTATTTCATTTGCTTAAAAGTGGAAATTATTGGCATGATAATAACATAAGCCCTAAGAACTTTACAAAATTAGAAGTGATAAAAGGAATGATTCTTAACTGAGAGTTAACTTCGAATGACTGCTTTATTCATGGATGCATGGCTTAATTCAGTGGGAAACTTCTCGTGATTATTCTTGAAGTAACACTGTACTATATCTTAAAATTCTTAATCAAATGGCATTTGAATTTCAACTTTAAAATAATTATGTGATGCATATGTATTCCTTGCATTTGTTTCTTCAACCATCTAGGATGACTGAGACACTTTGAGGAGGTGATATTTTTATAGAAATTGCTATGGCAACCCTCAGAGAGACAGGCACATGCTAGGGGAGGCTGGGTCTGCAGCAGATAGCTCCCTCCACAAATCTGAGGTGTCTCCTACTGTGTGTTCCTAAAACAATGTTTCATAAATCTCATGAAAAGGGGAAGGAAGAAAAAAAAAGCAAAACAGAACTCTGGAAAGCAGAGAGGAGATCCTATTAGAAAGAATGAAGGAGAAACTGCTAACTCATAAAAGTGGTAGAACAGTGGTAATTTCTTGAAGCCTATTTCCCAAAACAACCAAATTAATATTATATGGTTCTTGTTAAGAGTGCTAGCTGAGAAGAGGCGAGAGAGAAATGGGAAAGACTGATTGATGGGTACTAGGCTACAGCAAGATAACAGAGATTCTGAGGTGCTACTGCACAGGAGGGTGACTGTAGATAACGATAATGTACTGTACATTTCAATGCTTTAAGAGAGGCTTTTGAAAAGTTTTCCCTATAAAGAAATGATACATGTTTGATGAAATAGATATGTTAAACAATGTACAATGTATAGATGTATCAGTGTATGCCATCTCATTAATATGTATAATTTTTATGTTTTTTTGTACCAGGTAGGAAATCAATTTAATTTGAAAGGACATGAGTTGAGCTGCACCTCAAAACTATCCAACCTCTGCCTGGAATTTTGGAGTGCAGGGAGAGGGCTGAGCCCACTTTTCTCATTGCACTAGGAGAGAAGGCGAGAATGAGCGTGATCTGATGGCTCCAAGATGAATTTCTCCTCTGCACGTTCTTGAGCCTGTTCCAGTAGTGGGTGTGTGGGGTTTGTCGGTGGCCATCTGTCATTATGCTTCGGAGTCCTGGTCAGGACACGTGGCTCCCTCCAGAGTTCATCTATTTGAAATGCTCTCGTCTCTTGGTTTTCTGATTATTTCTCAACTTCTTTTAATCCTCTTTTATTGGCCCCTGTTTACTTTCTTTCCTGGAATTGTTGGTTTTCTATACTAGTCTTTCTTGATCCTCATTTTCTTTTCTTTTCTTTTATTTCTTTTCTTTTCTTTTCTTCTTTCTTTCTTCCTTTCTTTCTTCTTTTTTTGTTTTTGCTTTCATTTCAGGAATAGAATTTTTGTCTGCTTTTGTTGTTGTTGTTGTTGTTTTTCCTTTGTCTTCTTTAATATGTCCATTATTTCACAGAGCACCACTGTATGTCTGCATGTCCCCTCAGCAAAAACCTGTCAACTTTACATTTTGGCAAACTTTACTTAAATTTGCATTAGGTGTAGAAAATATGCTGCTGATAAAAATCATGGCCTCAGCCCTTTTGCCCACCTAGTTGAAAATCACGGTTATATACTCTAAACTGGGCAATTTCATCTTTTATACAACCTCTATTCCACAGAATTCCAAATCTTACTTACACTGAAATTTTTTATCTTTGATTTGCAATTCTACCCCATCCATTTGCAAATTATCTTCATCCTTAAATTTGGCATTTCTCTTTCACTGTATGTGCATGTGTGCACATGTGTGTGTATGTGTGCGTGCATGTATGTGTATACGGTTTTCCATTCTTCTGAGATGAATGTTCATGTCTTCTATTCTACTCTTCTTCATGTCTCTTCATCATTAGATTGCCTATTCCAATTGACTATTTCTGGGGTCATCTTTCTTCTCTCTATTCCTCTTCTTTCTTGTTTGGAATGTTTTGTTCTCCAAATAAGCCTGTAAAGATATCACTTCCTAGATATTCTACTTCATATTGCTCTTAATTTTTAATAATTAATCTTCTTTTAAAAAAAATTTTTTTAGACAGGATCTTGCTCTGTAGTTCAAGTGAGCCTCACACTTGAGATCCTCCTGCTTTGGTACCTCACGTGCTCAGATTATAGGTGTGTATCCCCAAAGTTGAGAATCATCAGTGTCCAAACAAACTTTAATGTGGCGAATAAAACCTGACCTATACTGATCCAGTTCTATCCCATCAGCTTTACTTCTTTTTAGTGCAGAAGATTTAATAACAGAGCCTGGCACACAGTGGATATTCCATAGTGATTTTTGGTGAACTGAAAAACATGTTTAAGCGTGTTAACTGGGTACTAATATAAAATAAACATTACCCCCTAGACAAGTAGAAAAATGTAAATTCTGTATGATGTAATTGTCTATTTCATCATTTCTCAGACTTTAGTGAGCAAAAATACCCACATTGCTGGGGTCCTATCCCCATACTTCCGATTTACTTGTCTAGAAAGCCCTCAGACAAGATTCCATGGTCATGATGTTCTGATCTACTCACCACATTGTAATATCTACTTGTGTAGTTAGTATTACCTAAATTGTTATCTAAACTAAAAATCAATAATTTTTCTTCTGTTTCTTTATCTTTCAAAAGAAAGATTCTATCTTGTTTCAGGCCTTACACGCCATCTACCTAATTTCTGCTGGTAGTTGAAGTCTTTCAGGGCTTCCTGTTTGTGTTAACTTGGCTATGGCATAGGGATATTGGGTCAAACACCAATCTAGATGTCTCTGTGAAGATCTTTTAAAAATGAGATTAACATTTAAATCAGTAGATCTTGAGAAAAGCAGAATGTGGTTAGGCCTCATCAATCAGTTGAAGGTTTTAAGAGAAAAAGAGTGAGGTCTGAGGAAAAGGGAATTCTGCCTCCCGACTTAAGTTACAACATCAGTTTTCCTCTGAGTGTCCAGCTTGCTGGCCTGCCTTGCAGATTTTAGACTTGCTCATCTGCATAATCACGTTGCTGACTCCTAAAAATCTATCTGTCTCTCTCTTCATATCATATTCATTCTGTTTTTATGCTTCTCAGGAGAAGCTGACTAATAAACCAACTAAGTTCATGAGCATTGTAGGCTCCTAGAAGACCGGGACTAACCTGGATTGTTTGCCAGGCCTGAGACAAGTGGGCTGGCGTACTAAGGACTATGAATATTTTAGTATTTTAGATGGGACATGAGATAAGTAATAGTCAAATGAAAATAAAGTCATTTTTTTACTCCTAAAATTTATAATCTTTGTTTAGGCGAGTCAGTCCTACTAATATTTACCTTAACTTAGCTTTTTTTTGAAATATTCATTTATTTTCACAGTTACTGGTACATTTTAGATATACATAATAACATCCATCATAGGGAATTTGTACCTGTACATGAATTTAGCTTTTTAGAAAAACAGTAAGCAAATATGTGAAGTAGACTTTAAAAAGAGTAATGTGCTTTGTCCTTTCTTTCCCCCCAAAGCTAATTAAAAAAAAATCTGACAAGTCCCAGTTAATTAAGAAGAGAGACAAAATTAATCATCACTTCCATTGTGAATAAACAAGGGTCAAGAATTTTAAATTCGGGGGTTCACTTTAGTTCCCAATAGTTTTAAATGAAAATCTTAGCAGTATTGTAGTTCTGTTGGTTTTATAAGTAGGTACTATTTCAAGGAGAAATTGAATGTGGGTAAAATGGAAAAGTAATGAAAATGTATCCCTATCTCAAGCTTCCTGTTCATTGCAAGAAAATTATTTTCTCATTATCCTTTAGCTGCAGGGACCACAGCAGCATTACATTTTAGCGGAAAAAAGGGATCAGTAATGGAATGGTATTTTGTCCAATTTCACACTAAGGAACATGATCGTCAAACGAATTTTTTCTTTTCGCTAGCTTATACCAACATGAATGTAAGGATTACACAAAATAATTGCATAAATGGTTACTTCCTGACAATATAAAATGTCACTAAACACAATGACCAGGTCTTTTTCCAAATGACTGCTGACTTTCTGGTCTGACCTATGAAGATAAGTCACATAAGCTACTTAAAGTCAGGAATAATAATCTTCTGAGACTAACATAATGAAAGCTTTAAAGCTGGCCTGATACCAAATTTTGATTTCTTGTTTGGCCTTTGGGGGGTAGTGTAGTGAACTTTAGAAAACTGTTCTCGGTTGGTTTTGTAGTAACTTTTCAGAAACTGACTCTGAGATAACCACTGTTATCGTTTGGGGAGAATGTGTAATGATAATGAGGAGAAATAAGGGTCTACAAATATTTTGCCTAAATTTCTGATTAACACAAAACAAGGATTATTGTGAAAGACTTTTGGGGAGTAAAATATACAGGACTTTGAAACTGTATTTGAGAGGATGGAAAGAAAGAGAATTTGAAGATGACTCTAAACATTTAAGTCTGAATAACTAGACTGTCAGCTATGAGAAAAATGTTCATTTTCAAGAGCAAGCTCAATAAACTGAGCCATGTCATTGCTTACAAGTTACATAATAGAAAGGGGGATATAAAAACCTCCATTAAATTTGGACTATAACAACCCTTTTTCAAATTTTCTAACATGAAGGCAGTATTAATAATTAAAGTGCTCCTGTGGATACAGATACACTGCAGGGCATTTGGGGACTAGAAGATAATCCTTTTGGACAAGAAGATAGACACAGACATGGAAATTTCAGTAGGCCAAGTACACATTTTATCTGATGAGAGAGTCTGTTTTGGTAATTTTTTTAGTAACCTTTTTCCTGTATTGATTTACACTGGGTCTTTATTTTTAAAATTTCCCTTATAAATCATAGCTTAATCTATAAAAATCTATTAATATACTATAGGTATATTTTTAAAACTTTCTATTATAAAATGTAGAGGAATAGTATGATGAACTTCAAATGCACCAACTTGAATTTAACAGTTATCAACACTTTGCCAATCTTATTTCCTTTTATTTCCCAACTATTCCTTTGCCTCGTCTCAACTGGATAATTTTCACATGTAGTCCACATATTATGATACTCATTTCATGTGTAAGTCCTCATCACATATTTCTTAAAGGCAAGGTAAGGTCTTTAATTTTTAGGGAAACATAATGTCTTTAAACACGTTAAAAATAATTTCTTAAGATCCTTAAAAACTCAATATTCTCATTACCTAATAAGTACTCACTCATTCAAATATTATTAAGTGCCTCCATTTAGAGATCACATTTAGCTTTTTATTCCATGTTTTATTTTAGCAATATATGTCAAATGAGCTTAAAACAAATTGCTTTCCAAAAATGAATATTCTCCTCAAATAATATGTAATATGTTAAGCTCAATAAAAGAAAGAATCTTTATCTTATTCACTCCTGTTTCACCTGCTCTTAGAACATTTGTAACACATGGCTCAAATCCAGTAAATAATTACTGAGTGACAGAATAAATGATTCTGAAATCATTGGTGTATTTTGTTTCTATCTCATATTAATTCTGATATGCACTAGGTTTTTCTTTCTGTGTATTATTTTCTTTTGTTGCTTTGACTTTATTGTTTCTTCAATTCTTTTGACTTCTTTTTTAGTTACTGTACTTTGAAAATGCTTTGACTTTGGTTAATTTCCCTACTTATTTTCCCTTCCATAAAAAGTATTTTAAATATATATGTTCTTTAGTATATGCTTCATTGATATTCTTTGTTGTGATAAATTGATAAATTATATTTTGATGAATTCAGTTTTTCCAAATTATACTTTCAACTCATGTTGAACTGTTTTTCATATTGGTAGATATCAATATATGCATCTAATAAGATTTCACAAATATAGATACACAAATATATTTATGTAAATATACATATATAAATATGATGAATAGAAACTTTCATTTTTTTAAAAAATAAAAAATTATTTTAAAAAATAAAATAAGTTTATTTTTGTATGTTTTTAAGGACAATTATTAGAAGATTTGATCAGGATGTGTTCAGTATAAAAGTAACATTATTCTGACACTTGTTGAAATGGTAAGGAACACTTTATTCAAGACTAATATAATAGGGGAGAAACTATTATAACAGAGGAGAAAGACTGAATAATGCTCTGAAAACAACACAGACAAGTGAGGATTTATATGCAAAAAGCAGGGTGAGCGGGTCAGTGGATGGAATATTACTAAGAACATTCATCAAGTGAAGGGACATCCAGGCTAAAGTGGCATAACAGGATTCTTGGTAAAGTCAGACCAAGGACTTAGATGCAAGGGTGAAGGATGAAGAAGTCCATCCTCATCGCTCACCTTTCCTTCCCTTCCCTCCCCTCCCCTCCCCTCCCCTTCTCTTCCCTTCTCTTCCTTTCCCTTCCCCTCTCTTCCTTTCTCTTCTCTTCTTTGTATCCTCTTCCAGTCCCTCTCTCCCTCCCATCCTTCTCTTTGTTTTTCTAAAGTTTATTGGACCTTGGTATTTCTTTATAGTTTTTAACTATAGGTCTTTAACTTGAGAAATGTCACCTTCTTTTGTTAAGATCACTACTTTTTAGTGGTAGCTTGTTAACATGAGGGCTTTCAATGGATCACGTATCGCAGTATATATACCTTAGGTACTTCCTCTTGTGCTGACTGTGGCTTTGCCTTGTGACTAGCTCTGTCTGGTGAAGCAGAAGTTCCATGAGCACTTCTGAACTGTGGCTGACCCCTTAGGAACTCCGCTGCCAACCAGTGAGGAAACTTGGTCTAGTCTTTGAGGATGAAAGACCAAAAGGAAAAGGAGGTCCAGTGTGTTCCCCAACTAAATGTAAACCAGTGAATGAACCAAGGTGAAACCAGAAAAAGAAGTGCCAACTGATAAAACCATAAAAAACAGTGAAGCATTGTTGTTTTAATCTATTGAGTTTTGAGGTATTTTCTTATGCATTTGGATGATTTACTTGGAATTCATTAGTAGTGTTGTATCATTTATAAAGACATTATTCTTATGATGGTGATTATCTTATGGATTATAATCATTTAAATCAATACTGCCCAATAGAGGATTCTCCAATGATGGAAATATTCTCTAATCTGTAATCTGTGTTCCTGCTATGGTGGCTGTTTACCATATACAGCTATTAGGTAAATGAAATGTGGCTAGTGAGACTGAAAAACTGACTTCTTCATTAAATTTGATTTTAATTTTTAAAATTGAACTGTAAGTAGTCACATGTGGTGGCCTTATTGTGGTCAACTTGAGTAGGAACACCCAGCTGGACTGAGCTGGCCTGGTTCTGGGCATGGAAGACCCACCTGAAGGTTATTGCCAACACAGTAAAGAAGAAAATGGGAGCAGAAGATGGCAGCTGGCTATTTTCCAGGAGAAGCTCTGTTGTGGCTGGTTCTCCTGAAGTGAACTCGTCTGTTCTCATGACAGAAGGAGCTTGGGGACTTGCTGTCATCAGGGTTGGCTGCTGTTCACTTTGGGGAGCTCTGGTCTTCATCTCTGCTGTGAGCATCGTATTCTGGTTCCAGTATAGATTTCTTCAGCCTTTTAGTGAAGACATGGATGTACATGAGACATTTCTGTGGGGTCCCAGCCCTTGATTAGATCTTTCGGGTCTCCAGTGCATAGACAGATACTCTGCACTCTTCCTACATTTGACTTGTGTGTGAGTGTTGTAACTTGTAAATGTGTTGTACTAAATCTGCTCTCTTGCAAACCACTGACTCTAGGAAAGTAACTAACACACCGCATGTTGTTGGTGGCTAGGATATTAGAAAACACAGGTCTAAATTCTTCTTGTTCAATGTGGTCAGTATCCCAGCAATGTCAGTATTATCTGCGACCTTGTCATAAATGCGAAGATTGCCAGACACTACTCCAGACTTACGGAACCACGGTTTGCATTTTAATGTGAGTCACCATTTATGTTCCAGGTGCACATTAAAATTTGGAAATCACTACTAAATATGATATCTCACCTGTACTTTTCAATGATATTATTTGAAAAGCTATGATCAATTTCATTCATGTAGCAAATATCAATGCATTCTGTGATTAGTGTAGACACTGCAGATGTGCTAATGATTCAGAAAATATGATCCTTGTACTGTTAGTGTTAACAGTTTAGCAGGAGAAAGGTAAACTCTACCATTCTTGAACAGACATATGGTTACACCAAGGAGATGTATGCCTATTGGCTTGTTATTTTATGTAAACAGTACAAAAGCACTTACTCTTTTTTTCTATAGAATAGTTATTAAAAATAACTATAGAATAGTTATTGGAAATCACTGATGGTATATTTCCTTTTCAGTTCATCAGTTCCCAACTTTGATGATTTTCACAGATCAGTAAGAGGCTCTACTGAACCTATGCTCCACTTTTTAAAAATAGCATCCCAAAGAATAGTCTTTGTCTCAGTATGTTTCATCGGTCACCTGCATCAGGAATAACTGGGTGCTTATTTGAGTGTTTGTTAAAAATGAAGATTCTTGGACTCCAATCCAGATCTGTTCAGTTAGAATCTCTCAGGTCAGTCTTGATTGTCTGTGTTTTACATAAAATCTTTAGGTAATTTTAAAGTAACATAAAAGGTAGGAAGCTCACTGATGAGAACCCTAGAATGTTTCTGAAGGCATGTTAAAAGCTGAGGGATACATTCATGGATTTGATTTACTCACCATTCCTTATAAGACATAATTTCTAGGGCCCCATCATCCTCAAAATACTCCTCTGAATATACTCTAATTTTTCCTTTTAACACATACCGCACATTGCTACATAGACTCTACATTCTCAAAGTACTTATGTAGCACAGAATAAAATTTCCTAAAAATAAACACTGTAGAGACACAAAAAGATTCCATATGAACAACAAGCCGTAACCACACAATATTTTTCTTATCGGCAGATTTAATCAGAATTCTGTCCTCCTATTAATTCTGTATTAATACTTTTAAAGCCACTTGAATGTGGCGTACTTGTTATCAAAGGCCAGCTCAACATCACGGGTTCTTTGATCTTCTCGCACCTGTTGCCTACAACCTATTTTGCAATCTATTTATAAAGCAATTTTCATGAATGTAACTGTTTCCTGCCTTTATCTGTACAGGATATTGAATTAAAGAAATAGAAACAATTACTCAGAATCTGAATGTGTGAAATATGCACAAATAAATTCTATTAGGAAAAGATAAATTTTGTTTTTCTCTCAAAATAAAAAAGAACTTTGCCTTGATATGTGCTTGCTGGGCAGTCACTGATACATGTATATGTTTTATTTATTTACTTATCCAATTATTTATGATTATTATTTTTATTAATGTCTTATAGTCATTTTTTCCTGTTCAATTATCTGTCTTCATCTATTTAGTATAATTATTTTCTTCTTCAGATACGATTGACCCAACAAGACAATTCACATAGCATGTAAGCTACTTTAGCTAAAGAGAGTTTCCAAATTAATTTTCCATGAACCATATCTAATATGTGTTAGTTGCATGTAACACAAAACTTAAATTGAGTTTAACACCATAATTAAATTAATTGGCAAACAAAATAAAAAATTTAAAAGTAGGGTGGGCTTTCAGTTGGCTGATCCTGAGAGACAATAATTCAAGGACTCAGGACTAGTTCTCTGAAGTCCTTTCTATAGTTTCCATTTCCTCTGCATTGCTTAGGGTTGTAGAGTTGTAAGTTGTCGTTGGTCTAAAGGCTTCCTTGTACTTAATAGGAGAGAACATGAATCTTTCCCTAGAGCATGGATCTTTCTCTGGCTTTCTTAAGAAGTAGGAGATTTTTAATGTTTTCCCCCCAAAATTTAAGTGGATCATTCATCTATTCTTGAACCAATCTCTATTTCCAAAGAAATCCCTTGTGCTAATGATTTAAGTCAATATTCCTGAACCAAACAACAAAATATTAAGGAATCTAATGACTGGCTTAAATGAATGCCAACCGAGCTTTTGAAACTACTCTTGCTATGTAATTGTGCTGCAGAAAAGGTGAAAAGGTTATTGAGAAGACTGAATTATGATGTGTAACATAACATCTTTGACAAAATATTTTAGTGTTATCATGTATTTTAATAAAAATAATTTAAATATATTTTATAATACATAACCACTTGTATTTCATATATATGAATAGATATGTTCATATCCTGAGAGGATATAGTCTTACATTGAGAGACCAGATCACTCATTAGTCATGGGGCCTCATAGTGGTGGGAGAATTCCAGCCTCTATGGGGCGACCCAGAAGACTGATGGTAACCTGTACGCGCAGCAGTTTGTACTGCTGGTTGTGTGGCTGGGGCGACACACCATCCTCCCCTCTGTTGGGGGAGAGGGCAAAGAGAGCTTTGCTCTGGAGTGTAAACACACAGATTTCCACCTGGGGAGAGTGTGAGTTTCAGTAACCCTTTAGCTAACTCCTAAATCACAGCTAAGTAGAAATACCTGAACACATGTCTAAGTGACTCTGAAGGTTTTGTTCTAAATTTCTGTTCCATGCTGCATCTTCACAGTTGTTAGGCCAGGCAGAGAAAGGTGAGAAGGGCTCCTGTTGCAAGGATCAGATGGGCTGTGGTGAGCCTGCTTAGCTGGAACCCCGGGAAGAAATAGCAGTGTGAGCTGAAGTGGCTGGAAATCTAATTTCAATCACCCTTGTTTTCATTACTATTCTATTTAAAGGATCTGGGGAATATGGATCACCTTTGGATTGAATGAATTATCAATTTTCTTGCATTGTTTCAGCTGGAGTTGTTTTTAATCTCACACTTACTCTCCTCCTGAGAAAGGGAAATTGCTCTATCGAAGACCTTCTTTAATCAAGAACAAATGCAGAGATTGATAAGTCAAGAAGAGGATAAATTTCAGTTGTCTTGTTAGCCACTGGTCATATGATAATTAGAAAAGGGAAGTGTTTATAAAGTAAGATATTGAACCTACAAGGTGGAGACAGTTACTGACATAGCAGACTGGTGACTGGTCGTCCATTTGCATTCTGACTCCTGTGAGTAGATCTGGATGCCTCGACTAAAGGGATGACTAGTGGGTGTTGGGGTGTGGAGCATAGTCTTTTCACTGGGGTTGTACATTCGAATGTTCTGGTGAGCTTCTCAAAAGATGACTAGGCTTCACTTCAGACCAATTAAGTCAGAAGTGGGGGTGGGACCAAGACACTTTTTTGTACCTATAAAAGTACTGCTTATATTTATACTGAGCCACAGTTGAAATATTCTGGTTTAGAGAATATTTTCAGATCAGCAGATGATTGAAAACTGAGAGCAGCAGTCACCTAGCTCATACTTCTACTAACTCTAAAGTAATCTGAGCTGAATTTTCTCCCCATTCCACACTATATTCATCTACCAGCAGGAGATGGCCTGTGTTTACTTTCCCTGGATGGCCAGGGATAAGCTCATGCCACATTGCTACTCTCCTTTGATAAACTTGGGAATGTAGTTAATTGCCACGAGTATTTATTTATCAAGAGTTTACTAAAGTCTTCTAGGTTGACTTTTCATATGTATTTTTAGAGAGGTTGTAAGACTAACTTATGGCCCTCTTGTTCCTTACCTTTATCTTCTTAAGAGATGTTCCTGTCACCAGTAACTCTGCTCAGTCTTATAATTACAAAGTTTACCTGCCTACAGTCCTGGTCACATTGATCCCCTACTGTGTGATCCCCTACTGTGCCTACATATTTCATTCATTTTTGTATCTCCAATGCTAAGTCCCAAGTGTGAGGAATAAATCACTCAATAAGTATTTTTAAAACTTATTTTTAATTAAGATTGTTATTACATGAAATAAATTTCATCCTTTTTTAGGAACAACAGTTTAATAGATATTGCTAATTGTAATATAGTCATATAAGCAGATCATAATCAAGATATGGCATAGCTCCTTCATCCTACAATATTTTCATATTGCCCCTTTGTGGTTGTTCTCCACTCGTCAACCCTGATTCAGTGCAACTATTAAACCGGTCTTGCAAAGAACACTTTCGCGTTTTGCAGAATTTCATGTAACTGTAATCATGCTATTCAGGTTTTTGTATCATGTATGACTGATATCATATACCAGGACCCTAGTGTGCATTTTTTCCTTTTTAAAATGTTTTCTTTCTCTTCTTCATTTTGGGCTATTATCTGGTAATGTTGTGTTTAATCATATTTGGAAGTTGAAGTCTTAATAAATATTGATAAATAAAATCTAAGTTGAATTAGAATTTAGAAGGATTTAATGTGGGAAGAAACAAAGTATGCTTTGGAATTTATAAATACATATACAATAGGAATTAGCTGATAAAATGGGGTTAAAAAAAGAGTAGTTAAATAGAATTCTGAGCTATTTATTTTAGGTAGATAGGAAGTGGTATAATTTACTGAGATATTACAGGACAGTAAGTTGAATCAGGCCTTCAAAATAATGCAGTTATGTACTGTAGTGAGCTTTTCTAAGTGTGTGATCAAAGGAGTAAGATGACAAGAATTTGTGTTAACAATATCTCAAAATCATAAAATAGTTCTGGAAGAGGCTTCCGATAACTTCTAGCTCAACTTCTGTATTGAGTCAATGAAGAGTTAATACCAGAGGAAGATTTTCTGATTTCTACGATTAATCCTGTCATTCTGTAATTGTTACTTTATCAGATTGAACAACACGCTTTCATGCTGGTGTTGTTATCAGGTAACTATCCCGAGTTTCAGGTCCTTCTTCCTTCGAACAAAGAATTGGATGAGGCAATCAACGATGTGAATGTTTATTTAAGGGGCAAACAGAAGGAAGAACCGCACACGTTCTAGTCTTGGGCCAGTTTACAGATGGATGCGGTGTAGCATGGTGCAGAGCAGTGCTGGGTAGAACAGGTTGTGAGGCAGGCTGGCGCCCAGCCACAAGGAGGCTGCCATCATGCCGGGTTAGCCGTGCGATGGGGGTGCCGCCAGCCAGGGAGGTCTCAAGAGAGAAGAAGGGCTTCCCTCCCAGCGCCAGAGAAAAAGACTTTCTCCTCAGCCCCCCTTCTATTTAAGCAGAAACCACTACGAACTCCACGCGCCTGGCCAGGTCGTGTAAAGCCCTTGAATTTGACGCCCCAGGCTGACGTCAGACCCAGGCCACGCCCCCACGTGACGCCAGACCAGGCCACGCCTCCACGCGACGCCAGAACCAGGCCACGCCCCTGGGTCGCGCTCCCTTGCCGGCCCTAGCCACGCCCTCTCCTACCTCGGTATGCCCTGACAATTTAGCAACTCTCAGTTCTTATCTTTATCTTTTTCCCTCTTTAGTTTCCTCAGAAACCTTGTTCATTTTTCTCCCTCAAACGTGTATTTATCAAAAACTCAGAAAACTGCATTGCTCTATTCACTCTAAAGGTCTGTGCCCTCCTATACAGGCACATCCAGCCCACAGCTTGGCCATGGACAGCTAATAGTGTCCCACTGATGAAGGACCCAGACCACCCAAGAGAAGAAAACGCCACCAACAGGCATCTCTGCTTCTGTAAACTGCGTGCTACATAGAGAAGAAAATGGCTGACACTGCAGTTAACCACCAGCCCCACCTGCAGATGTGCTACAAGGTAAGCGGCCTTGAGTCCCGCTTAGAAAGTCCCGCTCCCTGCTTTCCCGGTCTTTTAACCGCTCCTCTTTTCAAATTTTGAGGGGAGAGCTTGGGCGGAAAACTCAAGAAGAAAGTGTTGTCTGTAAACCTCATGCTCTCGGTGCTCCGGGACTTTAGAGGGCTAACTCCTCTGCACGCTGAGTTCTCCAGCTCTCTGAGTGGCACTTGGTTTCTCACCGTGGATTTCTGCAACACCCCAGCTTGTCCCTTGACAGCACCACAAGGTCCTAAGCTTTCAACATTATTATTTACTTTTTAAGCAATATTTTTCATACCCCAATTGTGCAGTGCTTGAGTATGGACTGCTCAGGCAAAGACTGAAAGAAGGCCGTGCAAGGGAGAGCCTTGCGCAGTGCTAATTCCGCCTCTGGCATCCACCACACTGTCAAATACAGATCTGCGTGTATCGATGGTTACATGGGCTTGTGTGACTCGGCCAGAGTGCTTATAATAATACTCAGCCTACTCACAGGTGCTTGTGAAGACGGGCGTTTATTGTTAAGAAGACATGTATGTTCTCTTACTCAATTATTAAACTTGGGTTTGTGCTAGTTCATTAAATAGTAAGTTTTTATAATAGTTGTGTTACTTACATACCTTATATTATATATTTTAGATAATGGCCCAATACAGTTCCTCCTCACTCATTTGGTGTGGCCCATGGATGTTTGGACATCCATGCATTTTATTAATTTCTAATTCCATGGAACTATATAAATGTCTCTATAGTTTTAAGCTTTTATTACTTGCTCTATTACAACTTTTCTGAGATAAGATCTTGCTATGTTGCTCAGGCTGGTCTCAAGCGCATGAGTACCTCTGGTCTCAGCCTCCCAAGTAGCTGGAACTTTAAGTGTGGCCACCATACCCAGCTTCTGTTCTATTAGAATTAGAATATTTAAAAGCTAACCTTTACCAACTGCTTACTATACATGAACTTTCTGACTTTTTTGTAGTCTCTCAATCTTCACTGTGACATCAGAGGGTAGCATTTTAATTTTATAATTGGCAAAATGGAGGCAAGCAGAAATTAGGTAATTGTGTATGTATGTGTGTGTGTGTTTGTGTGTGTTTCTGTGGAACTACCCCAGGGGCACTTTGCAATTGAGCTACTGTTAGGTCTGGAGGTGGACTGTGAGCTGCTGCCCTGCTAGAAAATGTATTTTCTGGTGATCATAGACCCAGCTACAGTAAAGAGTTAAAGAAACCAAGTTTAAATTAAGAGAAGACAATTTATTTAGAAGACAGTTTATTTAAGAGTGGTGAAAAAAAGGGGGAAAGGGAGATGATAGATAGCTACTCGATGAGTAGGGAGCATTCGAAAGTAAAATACTTGTGGGCTTTCTGTTGTAGCCCCTTATTATTGAGGTTTTTTTCCTTGGTTCGGCCCTTTGGAATTTGGTGGGCTCCTGGGCTTATCAATTATCTCTGCCTCGATTTCTCATAGCTATGTGACTTTTCTTTGAAATTATGGGTGGGTGGCTTAGGATCAGGTTATATAGATGTAAGAATCAAAAGGGGGAGTTTGTTTTGTTTTCTTTATGTGAATCAGATTACCTGGGGCCTTCCTGGAACCAGTCTCTTTGATTTTGTCTCCTTAACTGTTGGAATCTAGCTGCCTTTATGTTTCTAACTATTTGATTATAGCTGTCTGGCTTTTAGAGTCTGGCTATAAAGGTCAAAATTGTCCATTAATTTTTAATAACGTCTAACTAGGTCTTTACCCTATCTTTTCCCTACCTATGGGAACCCCTGTCCCTACACTACCATGCTGGCCTTTTTTATTTTTTGTTTTAGGTAAAGTTTTGTTAAATTGCCCAGGCAGGCCTTGAACTTGCAATCCTCCTGCCCCATCCTCCTGAGAAACTGGGATTACAGGCGTGCACTAACATACATGGCTGAGATTAGCTAATATAATAACAATCACACAATTAACAAATGGCAGAATTTGTATTGATCAAATAAGAAAGTAGACATGGAGTATCCTCTGTAAGCTGTATACCTCTGTGCATAGTACCATGGTTAGAATTGTTTATTTTTTCATTTATTCCATTAGATTTGAAATGACTCTATAGTAGGACTCTGCCTTTTCTAATTTTGCAATTTCTCAGTCTTTGCTCCTATATTCTCAGTGTTACTCATACGTGGTTTGAGTGATTGAACAGTTATCTTTCTTATAAAAGAAATTGTTTCATGAGGTCATCTACAGCAAATCTGGTAGAAGAACTGTGCTAGTCTCACTGTATCGATCATGAAGGTTTAGCAGAGTTGTGGGAAGTGAGGCAGTTGCTGCTTTTTAGGTGATTTACTTGCCATTTCGCTGCTGCTGCCAGCAACATTTCCCGCCTAGTCCCCGATGTTTTGTAACCTGCTCTTTAACATAGATCATTTACCAGAAGTAAATCTATCTTACAATGGTTATCTTTCAAATGACTTTGAGAAAAACTCAGGGCATCAATTATTCAACTTTATTGCTTCACTGACTAAAGCATTTTTACTTTAATGAGCTGCCATGCTGTATAGAGAGAGAGGGAAGTGCTCCTGGCACAACCAGAAAGAGGAGAGCACATTGCGCATTAGAAAAGCAAATTTCACTCCCTGGGGCTTCAGCTAAATAGCTGGCTTTTAGATTTCTGTGTTTCAGAGGCCTGTGCTACTGGCAGCGGCAGTGGGCTATTTGACCCTCTTTATCATCTCTTCATGTTAACACAGGGGTTCGCAGTGTTGCTTCTTGTCAAAAGAACTATGCTAAGATCCAGGGGCCTAATTGCGTATTTTGTCATGCTGATATCAACAACCCAGAGGGAGGCAGAGTACCAAAACAAATTGTGCAGAGAGAATATTTTACAAAAGTGCAACCCATGATGAGAAGTGCCCTGAAAAGATGTGATTTGGGCACAACAAGCCAGATCTCAGATTTATTTGTTACCTCATGTTTATGCTTTCTGTGGGCAACCAAAGTATCATTTGAATGGAGACAAATCACTTTTTTTAAATAATTCAATGTTGCTGTTATCAACAGATCCAAGTGTAGTAAGTGCATCTTAGAAGGACACTCTAAGTGGGTAGGATAATAGTTATTTGATCCTTCATGAAGACTTTTATCTCACTTTCTATTACTCTGACAGTGTATTGTATTGCATTAGGTCAATTTGACTTACAATATTGTTGAATACAACTCCATTTAAAATGGTTCCAGGAAATTCAGTCTGCCTTACATGATTTTGTACTTAGCTGTAGAGGAGATAGTGTGCAATTTATAGGAGTGGAAAACAAAGATCTCAGCAGGTGACATCAAAGCCATGGTTTAGGTTGAGGATGAAATGAAAGAAATACATTCCTGTGAGGTATCTGTATGCAATTCAGTGATAGTTATAACCTTGACACAGAGGTCATTACTCGAGTTAAGGGGAGGGTTAATATTGCAGTTTTGAGTTTTGTTTCACGAGTGAGAGCAAGGCTAGGAAATAGCTTGTCAAAGCTAGTGATGTTCTTCAAAGGGAGGCTGACTTGGTTGGAATAAAATGAACAAAAGAAAACTGAGTATTAATTACTGTATATTTTTTATTGTATAACTAAGTTGAAGGAAGGGAGATTTAATGTCAAGATTGTTTTTAACACTCTCTCTGTTCTTTACCTTTTTTGGACAATCTCCACATTAGGTAACTAGCCAATATGTTCTGAGGCTGTTCTTGTTTTCTATGATAATAAAAATTACTCCAAAATAATTACAGAGAGTTATTGTATGGATGTTATAATTTACTTTCTTCTATTTTAAATAACACACTTTCATGGGATGTTTAGTCTTATATTTGACTAAGATTCAAGCTAATATTTGATTAAGAAAATAAATTCATAATTGAGTACAGTAGGTAAATTGTATATAGAACAAGATTTATAGCCACATCTGTTATATGACAGCTTTTGGGGTCCAGTTTCAGGGTATAGGTAAGAAACTGTTCTCTCCTAAAATGCTTTAAAACTCACAGGTAAGGGGTTGGGAATTAAGCTCAGTGGTAAAGCGTTTGCCTAGCGAGCTCAAGGCCCTGAGTTCAATCCCCTGCTCAAAACAAACAAACAAACCAAAAAAAAAAAAAAAAAAAAGCCCAGAAAAAAAAACCCAAAACCTCACAGATAAGATTAATATGTAACTTAAATAAGTTTGGGTATGGTAATGTAAAAGAAAGTAATTGTTGGTGAGAGTTCTAAAAATAACTGAAGATGACAAATAGAAATGTTTCAAGAGTATTCTAGGTTGGAAAAATTGTGAAGCTGTTGTAGGTTGAGTGGTAGGAGGGTTCATTTATTAATTAATGTTATTTTTCATGGGCTATAGAGTAGGGAAAGGTGGGATATTTGTTTATTTCCTGAAGCTGTAAGTAAGAGGCTATCTCGATTCTAATCTAAAGGGTAGAGAATAGCAATTCATCAGGCTGACCTAGGTTGATGGAAATGTTCTATATAACTGCACCATTTTACACTCCCACTAGAATAAGGGCTCCCTCCAATTTATTTCCTTGTGAACATTTGGCATAGTCTGACTTTTGGCTTATTGCTGTCCTAGTGGGTGTGAAGTGGGATCTCATTGTGACTTTAATTTGCATCTCCTTAATGAATTATAATGTTGAATACTATTTTCTTTAGTGAAAAATGTATTGAAATCTTTTGCCCACGTTTTAACTGGATTGTTTGCCTTACTAATTATTGAGTTGTAAATGTTCTTTCTGTATTTTAGATATATATCATATATTTTTAGATATATTTATCTAAAAATCATATCTCCTTTATTGGAGATATGATTTTCAAACATGTTTTTCTAGTCTGTGGCTTGTCTTTTACCTTGTTTAAAGTGTAAAGGTTTTGAATTTTGATAATGCCTGTCTATTATTGGATTGTGTTTACTGTTGTAAAATCATTACATAATCCTAGGTCACTGGCATTTACTCCTATATTTTAAGAGTTTCATAGTTTTAGTTCTTACATATAGGTCTACAATGTATTTCAAGTTACTTTTTGTAGGCAGTATGAAGAATTCAAATTTATTTTTCTGCATGTAGATATCCAACTGCCCCAAAACCATTTTTTGAAGAACTATTTTATCTTATTTATCTGGGCACTTATGTCTACTTTGCTTGTTGGGCATGGTCCTCATTGAAAATTAAAGCACATGTATGTATCTACTAGATAATCATCTGTGTCCTCATGATGTTTGAAAAAAAATCTAAAGGCAAACGTTAAACTTACACATTTCCAATAAACAAGACTCTATTCTATTATACTAAGTCTTTGCTACTGTAAAGGACACATCTAAATGCAGTTAGTGACTAAAGACAGACGTTAATTAAAGAATAACATAGGAATGCTTATGAACTGTGGTAAATGCTAAAATAGTTTTCTTTACTAAAAACAGCAGTTCAATAGTAAAGTTACTATGAACTGTACTTTTCTTATACTGGAATATGAATTTTTATATTGATGTTATAATTTTAACTCTGGAAAATATTGTTATGGTCATATGAATAATCTTAGTTCTGTTGGCTGTAGAAAAAAGCTGCATTAATGAGGTCCTGCAGTACTTCAGTGGGAATGGATTTAATCACCATAGTCTAGGTGGCATTGTGCATCTATCATATTCTTTTGCAAATGTTTGCATTTTAATTTTGAGAGTTAAAGCCAAGACAGATTTCCTTCTTGTGACTCTGGGTAAGTTGCTAAATTCTATGTTTCAATTTTCTTTTCTTTTAAGTGAGGATAGCAATTTTGTGGTTCTTGTGAAAAATATGTATATATGCATATAGAAACATATATAGAAACAGTGCTTGACACATAGTAAGAACTACTATTACTGACTTGAATGTAAGCTCTTTGAGGACAGAGGTTTTTTTTTTTTTTAACCAAGAACATGTATTGGTACATTGTATACATAATCGTCACATTGATCATGGTTGTTTTGTACCTGTACATGATGTATCTGAGGACAGAGATTTTTGTTACTTTAATCCACTAATATATTTGAATTGCCTAGAAATGTATCTCTTTAAAAATTGCTGTTTAAAAATTTATAGAATGAATTATGTAAGACATACAATACTGATTTCTAATAGGACAAATTATTGGAGTTTTGTTATATGAAAATGGGCTCTTATTATTGAAAAGTTGTTCTCACATCCTTCCTTCACTTGTCATGATTTACAAAAGTGTGTGATATGTCAACAGGATACCCAGTATCAGAGACACCTTCGTGAGGCCTCGATTTGGAGCAATGCTGCTTATGTAAATGCAGCATTTTTACAGAGACCTGTGGACTAAATTGAGATATGTGCAGAACAAGCCATAAATAAAATTGGGAGCAAAAACCTGTTCTCCCAGCTTACCCTCTTAAAGAATTTAAACAATTTGGAGAAAAACATTGGCAGAATTTCCTGTTGGTAGTGGAGACTCTGAAATAAGAGTGTGTTAGAAAAAAAATAAGTTGGAATGGAAATCCCCCTTGGTTTTAACATAGTTTCCTATGAACATATTGAATTTCCAATAACATTTGGGATGTTTTGAGAGATAGAGAATCGGTTTCTGGGAATAAATTTAAATGTGAATACGACAGTAAAAGACCCCTTGGAAACTCTCACTGCTTGCTACTCTGAAGTACATATTCAGTCAAGTCTAGATTCTATCAAGTGAAGATTCTTACTTTAAAATGGGAAAGAGAAATTTGATCAGTGCCCAGTGTAGGTTAAGTCAATTGCCAAGATGAATAAAAAAAGGACACGGTTTCAAAAAGAAAGTGAGAGTATCAAAGCTGGCTCTTTCAGTATGCTTATTGACAGATGTACCATCTCAGAACTTCTTTTCTTGAACTAGCTAAGGAGGCTGAGCTCTAACAAAGGAGGCCTCTCAGGTGCCTTCCTTTACAGAAGCCAGGGGCTCGGATTGCATTGGGTTAGTCTGAAAAGCCACCTATGGCTTGCCTTCCTATGATTTTCAGGAAAAAACTTGAGGAAAGCTTCACTTACTGAGGAAATTAATATATTTATTTTTAAGACCCGAAAAGGCAGGTTTTATGAAATATGCTTGGTGTATTTTTTATGAAATGTGAGATATAATGCTAAATATTTCTGGAACAAATAATCTAATAACCTGAAATGTTTCCTTTCAATCTAGGTTAATTTTCCTAGTTTATCTTAGTCTTGTCCCCATTGTCTCAATGGGTTTGTTTCAATTTAAACATGTGTCTATTGATCTAAGCTTTGACTTTTTTAGAAGAAGAATTCTTTTTCCAATCAGTTCTGTGACTGCAAGCAGGACATGAGTAACACTGTGGCGTGAGTCTTCCTAGCAGATTCCATAGTTACCCTTCTGCATGTTGTCTGGAGGAGATGAGGATTGTAGATCTAGTTCTTATAAAACAAAGCAAAATGAAACAAAGGGATGTGGTAAAGCAGAGAACTTGCCAAGCAGCCAAAAGTAGGATTTACTGGAGAAAATGCAGTTCCTGGACCCACATAGTGATGCTAGAATAATGCCCTATCTGTATGACTCCTTTAGACTGTAAGAGAATGTTCACATTATTGCATTTCATTCTCCCAATGAGGTTCTGACCATGGCAAAGGCAAGGGGTGCTTCTATTAAAATCAGTGCACAAGTGGTAAAAGTGATTTTATTAAAATCATTTGCAAGCTGCCTTAACAAATGACTATAAACTCACTTGGTTAAAACCTCAGAAATTTATTCTCTCACTGTCATTGAAGGGAGAAATCAAAATACCGATTGTCAGCAGGGCTATATTCTTTCTGCGGGCTCTAGGTGAGAATCCTTTCTCCCTTCTTCCAGCTTCTGGTAGCTCTCAGTATCCCTTGGCTTGTGGCGCATCCCACCTCTTCCTGATTCTGGAATCACACTGCCTTTCTGTCTTCTGTCTGTGTCTATTTCTCTTTTGCATCTCGAGTATTTTGCTACCTTTCTTTTATAAGTAGAGTTGTCTTTGGAGTTAGGGTCCACTCATATAATCCAAGATGATCTCTTTCTCTCAAGATGCCTCTGTATTTTCTGTTGTTTGATGTTTCACATATATTAAAGAAAAACGAAATGACCTCATTTTAGGCACATTAGGACCCTAAACTAGAAAGGCCATAGTTAAAGAGAAAAAAAGAAAAAAGAATAAGCCCATGTGGAATTGAAGAGTCAGTAGTCTTGCATATTTGGAAATGTTAAACAAATGAAACAGACTTTTTAGTTATAGATCTCTCTAAGTCTTTTATATTTCTCTACATTTTGAATTTCCAAGGCAAAGGTAGTATATTCTGAAATTAACTGAGAAAAGAATTTTTTCCCTGGACTTCAGGGACTAGTGGGGTTTGAAGCAGAGGTTGGGAAATAGCATATTTGCCTCTTGACAGAGAAATTTAGGTTATGAATAGCCTGGGGGAATTGTAGTATGTATAGCTACCATTTCTTGAGTACCTATTATGCGTTAGGTACTGTGTTACGTGCTTTAGGTGGGTTAACATTTCATTTTACAGCATGTTTATGAGATAGGTTCTGTTAAAATTATTTTAAACAGGAAACTGAGGCAAAGAGCGGCTAAGCGACTTGTCCAGGTTTGCACAGCCAGCAAGTTGGTACAGCCTGCTTTCTGATGAAGGCAACCTACCAAATCAGCCTGCCATCAAAACCACTGCATTATTCTGACACTAGAATATTATAACAGAGCAGTTCTTGTGTAACCAAGTAGTTAAATATCTATGGATGTAGATATACAAATCAGATGTCCAGACTGGAAAGAAGCAACCTGGGCTTCTTTATTCTGTGTTCAGCTCTGAGAGAGCGAGGGTGGCTGTGCCATCCATCCGGCATCATCTCTGTCAGTCAAGACTCTGAGATGAAACAAAGGCAGTGTTCTGAAGAAGAAAAAGATACGTCAAAAATGTTTCAGTTCTCAGGTAAATTATTGTTCTGTCCTGATTTACTTCGAAGCATGAATGCAAATGCAAGTGATGCAAAATGGTGCTTAGTTTTGCAGTGAGATATCTGGATTCTTCTGGATCTGGCCTCACTGGCAGAAAGCTTCCTCTGATAGTCACAGGGATGTGCTAAGGCAGAAGGCATTTCTCCTAAAATGAAATTTCTGGTTGTTTTTTTTTTGAATATTCCCCATCAGATTTTCTGCAGCATGCTTCAAGCTTGTCCCCACAGGTAACAACTACTGCCATTGCTAAGTATTTAATTTAGGAACGGAAGCAGAATTATTTAACAATAAAGAAAAGAATATTAGGTAGAACAAGACAACTGGGTCCTATCTCAGAGGGTGGCATTAAGCTTGTAGGATCAAATCAGTCAGTTATTGTTAACAAAGGGTGCCTGCTGCCTGTAAAATGCTTGTTAATGCACTAACACTGGGGAGGAGTTTGCCCTTTTGGAGCACAGTCTTAGGGGCTACCAGAGAAATGCGAAAGGCGCAGGCTAGTGCACCAAGGCCGAGTGTTGATAGGAGAGCTGAGCTGAACATGTAGTATTTAATGATCTCTAACTTTTTAAGTCGTGGACATTTGGCACCATGACCAATGTTTCTGAACAGAGGCTGACCTCCACATGCACGGGAGAAGGAAAGGCCACTGTATTTCCAAGGAGTCTTGTAGAATACAGAGAGACATCATTATCATCATTATTATGTTTCAGAAAAGGAAATGGAGCCTTAGGTGGTTTTGCTTCTCATTGAAGTCCACACAGAGAAAACTCAGACCCAGATCCCTCACTGGGCATCCCTTCTTGGGGGAACTTGGACCCACAAGTCAGTGCTCTCATTAGGAAAAATATTTGTCTATTTGTTTATTTTACTTTTCCTTTGGATCTTACAGAATTCTTTTCCTTAGGACGCAGTATTTAAATTGACAGGGTTTCCTTTGTTTGAACTAATGTTTTCCCTGGTGTACCAAGAGAGGTTGCAAAGTGCTCCTTAAGTGGTTTGAAAAGTGGGGAAAATTGTTATGTCCTTTGGAAATGTGGGGATTTACATCTTCTTTTAAAAATGGCTGAGCAAAACAATGAAATAATTTAAAAGTTTGGTTGTGTCTGATCTAGGTTCATTTATTCAGCAAACTGATTTTGAAAGCAGACTTTAATGGGATGAGCTCAACTGGACTTGGGAAGTATAAAAATCAGAAAGACAACTGAGTCTAATTTTGCCTAATCCTACAACTTCTTTAGTTATTTGAGGCACTAAATATTTTAAAAGATAGAAGAAACTATTATTCAACCACTAAGCTAATATATTCACCAATAAATAATCTTTTATGGCAAAAAGTTGTATGTATGAATATAAATACATAAATATACATACATACATATATATATATATACATGCATATGTATTTTGAAACATTTTCTCTGTTTTGTTAAAGTCTGCCCATAAGGAGGAAAACACTAGGACAATGTTTATTAGACCTGAGATAAAAATGAGAATGAAAAGTTTGGCAAAATAAATTCATTCAAACCAAGTTGTACTTGCATTATGATAATGACCACTGGTTACTATTTGTGAAATAACTGGGTCAGATAGTATTCATTTTTGTACATTTCATTTGCTTACCTATTGTATACTTTATTAAAATTCAATCATATCTTTTATTTGTTTTCTATAACTAGCTAATACAATAATGTAAGTATCAGGTTCCGTCAAATATTAGTCCTCACTGACAGTGCTCACGAGTCACTTTACCAGTGTAAGCATCTTACCTTACAGTGTCTTTCTTCCCCTGGACCATACATATTAGACATCTGACATCGACAATAGCACATATCTTTTAGTATTCTCTTCAGACTTAAATTTCAGGGAATTCGAGGTAAAACACTGTAAAAGGCCCGCATTCTGCTTCTTGTCTATAAAAATCCAATCTTCCGGGTGTGATATATATGTTCTAGTTTTATAGTTGGTACGAAAAGTGTTTTGGAATTCATTTTTAAATTTATATATCATGAGAAAGTTATTTCTAGAGACTTTAAAACTAAATGTACCGTAGAATAACCTACTAAATAACAAGATTTACAATACTGAGGTAAAATTGTGACTTACTTTTTATCTTTCTATGTGTGTTCGTTCCCTACTTCTTCCTAAAAATTTTTTTCCTATTCATGTCTTTGAATCTATTTTTATTTTAGCATAATGGGTAACTTTTATTTTCAGTAACTGCCGGAGCCTGTACCTTATTCTTCAAGATAAGTAGTTGAGCAATGAGTGCCTTTTGGCTGCTTTTGAGAAGAAAACATGCAGTATGAATTTGTACAATGACCTACATCTTTTGTGTCTGTTATTTTTTCACTCAGGGCAAATGGATCTGCCTCACCCTTAGACCCCCGTCAGGCAAGTTTGCCTTGGCTTTTCCCATCCCCAAGACAAATTAAGAATGCTGAAACCTTTCACTCATAACAAAACGGTGATAAAGCAGGAAACAAGACCTCACATTAATCAGGGCTTTCAAAGAAGGGGCCCAACCTGCACCCTTTGTCTAGCCTGCTGGTAGGTGGGTTTCTTTCAGGCTCTTTTTAGGGGCCTAGCATTCTTTAGTCAGCAGCACATTCTCCTTGGAAATGTTTCACTTTTCAGACAGCCTCTGTGGTGATCAAAAAGGCAAGAGACCCACTACGGAAATCTGAACTTCTAATGATCTTCTTTTCTATTTCCTTACAATGGACAATGGTTCTTCCCATACTAATGGCAGCAGTACACAGAGACAACAATGCGAAGGGGGGACGGTGGAGAAAGAGTAGTCACTATCACAAGGTGTGCTGTATCATCTTGGTGGGAAAAAAAAATCCTGTTTTCTGTAGCCAAATGGCGGCAGTCTCTTGTTGACAATAGTCAAGATCCCTCAAACCAATGCTGAGAGGAGAGAGAACGAGGTAGATTACAGTTTTCTTCTCAGGAAGAAAATATTGCTGTCTGTTAAATAGTAATAGACCAGGCTTTTTTATTTTTAATTTTATTTTAATGTTACATTTTAGATGTACATATTGATAACATTCATCATAGGGAATTTGTACCTGTACATGATATATCTTGTTGCTTCTTTTTTTTTCCCATTCCCCTCCCCTCACCCCCTCCTCCCTCCCTATTTACAAAAGCTTTGTTTCCATTGTTTCCTTCCATTTCTTATCTCTCTTGTCCCTCTGTTCCTTTCCCCCTCCCTTGTTCCCTTTTAGACCAGTCTTTTTCTGTCAGTCTAATCCTTTTCACCAACAACACAACAATAGAAAGCTCATCACCATTAATGCTTCCCTTAAGTTTCCTCCGGCAACCCTTGAACTTTTTCCAGGCTGAATGAAGTAAGCTGCCAGGGAATATGCACCATTAGTTGGATCAAGAATGCCCTCTACTGATCAATGAAAATATTACCAAACAGAAGTCACCAGATCGCTGAAATCAGGAAGGAAAAACATTTTGGGCAGCTTTCATTTGCAAGTGTGGCATTAGACTATTGTAAACATTAGATATAATAATAGGTATCACAGAAACAGGATTAAATTTAAACAAGTATTGTGATTTTAACTTGTACTATTAATGATGTTTAAAAAATCACCAAAGTTTATACGGAAAAATTGAAATATCTTCATCTCCACTTTTAAGACTTTTTGTAAAAAATAGTTTTTTTTTTAATAAAGCAAAGGTTGACAAACTTTTTCTTGAATAAACCAGGTAGTAAATATTTTAGGCTTTTCTGAAGGTCCAGAAGGCAGAATCGTCTCTTTTGGAACTTGTTAACTCTGGCATTGTAGTGAAAAAGTAGCCATAGACAATATTTGAATGAATGGGTGTGGTTGTGGCCCAATAAAACTTTATTTACAAAAACAGACCAACCCTGACAGAATCCATAAAGCAGTGAACCTGCAGGTTTGTTGAACCACAAGAAAATGTAAACATACCTAAAGTTTGCATTCTTTTAAAAAGAAGTTGGTCTGTGGGTGGTGACTATAATTTATGCTTGAAGGCTGCCATCACTTCCAAACATCTTGAGACTCTTCTTTTGATTAGCATCTGAATTCAATTTATAAATATCTCTAAAATAATGAAAGATTAGAACTGGCAGGGCTTTCAGAGAACATTTATGCAACTCTATGATTTACAGAAGAGGAGACTAAAGGCTGGAGTACTTCCAAACAGCTGATCTAGCCATCTACTTTAGCGAACCAGCTCTCGGTGACTTGCTATTTTGGTAAAATAATGCACTGCAGTTACACTTCAAAATACTTGAAGGAATTAAACAGATATTGTTATTATGTGTTAGAGAAACGAAACAACGGATATTTTGATTTTCGTTCCCTGTGAGGATCGAGTTTATATAAATGATAAAACCACAAGACAATATTCTTCAATAAAAATGTTGAACATTTAGAGATATTAATTCATTTTTTTAATGTAAGTATCATGATTTCATAGATTTTAGAAGTTTTATTGGAAGTTGCAAATGGAGATGAATGTAATTTCTTTCAGCTCTTGAGCAAAATTATGAATTATGTATTTTCATGCATGATAATAAAAGATATCTTTGGTATTGGATTTTTTATGCAAAGTAACCAAAGACTGTTGTGTTTTCATTTTTGGATTATTTTCATGTAAGGATGTCATTTTGTGAAGGTATAACATCGTGGCTTTACACAGAAATACAATTTTCTTGAACTTCATCTATCCATTGCTATATATTCTGAGCAACTAGTGAGTTTGAGATGTCTTTCAAATTAAAACTAACAATAAAGACAAAATATTGAGGCAGTAATTACTGTAGATTGAAAATAAACCAGTTCAGTAATTATTCATTTATTGCATATTCATTTAAAACAGCTATAAGTACTGTGTTAAGTGGTGATAGCACAGTTCTGGTAAAAGGAAAAAAAAATCTATGGTCTTAGCTGTCCCTGGACTTCCAGAGTATGATGAAATTGTTAAAAGGCCTTGTTAGCTGGTGCGACTATTATAACAAAATACTACCTGGTTTATGACGGGAGCTCCAAGATCAAGGTGCCAACCAATTCGGTGCCTCTTGAAGAACCTCCTTTTCACAGATGGCAGCTTCTTGCTCTGTTCTCGTGTGGGGGAAGGGAAGAGCCCGCTCTCTGGGGCTTTATAATTTTTTTTTAATTTTTAAAATAAGGGTACTAATCCCATTTTTTGAGGGCTTTGCTTTCATGATGCTATCACCTCCCAAAGTCCCACCTCCTACCACCATCCCATTGGTGATTAGGTTTCAAAATACGAATTTTGAGGAGAGACATTTAGAATATAGCAAGCCTTGAGCTCCACTTTGAGAGCACAAGAATCATGACACCTGAGTTGAGGATTTAGCTCAGGTGGTAGAGCGCTTGCCTAGCAAGTGCAAGGCCCTGAGTTTGATCCCCAGCACACGCCCCCCAACAACAAGAAAAAAAAGGAAATCATGACACCAAGTTTTTCTCTCAAGGACTTTGTATAGGAAATAGAGAATATAAATGACCCTAATGAAATGGGAATAAACATATAATGAACATAAAATGGGAATAATAGCAGGCACTAAAAAATAATATGGGGAGGAGATTCTTTCCTTATGGAATCTCAAAGAATACTTTGTAACATATGTTTGATCCAGATCTTAAAGGTTGAGTGGGATTTAGAAATGAAGTAAGGCAAAAGCACCAGCATTATTAAAGGCATAAAATGGGGTGTATTTAGGGAACAGTGATTAGACTGTTATGGTTCAGTTGTGTGACAGGGAGGTTGTTTGGGGCCAGATCACAGAGGAAACTGAAGCCAACAGAGAGAAGCTGAATAAGTACAAGTTAAGTGTCCCTTATCTGAAATGGTTAGGACCAGAAGTATTTCAAATTTTGAATTTATTTTGAATTCTGGAATATGTGCATATATGTTAAGAGATATCTGGCACAGGACAATTTTGCACGCACCTGCACACACACTCCGAAGGTAATTTTAAACAATATTTTTAATAATTTTATTAAAACAACAAAGTTTCATAGCATAGATTTTTTGCACTTCTGGCATCCTATTGGTGCTCAGAATGTTTCAGATTTTGGAGTGTTTAGGATTTGGGATTCTCAGATTAGGGTTGCTCAGCCTATTTTGGAGAGCCCTTGAAAGTTTTGTTCACTTGGTAATGACATGGTCAGAACTTTGCTTTTGGAATGACAAACTGAGAATCTAATCACGAGGAGACAGGCTGTTGTTGAAATAACTTGGGAGAAAAGTAACAAGGGCTTGCATTTTCCAGCGGTGTGTGTGAATAGACAGAAAGGAACACTTGCAATTCCCAAGGTGGAGAGAAACCTAGAGTGGGGTCACTTACTATCTAAGGAACTTTTTGATAAAGGGAGAAATGACAGTGACTTTTATATATATTTGATAGGTTGGTGGTATGAGAATGGTATGATTAGAGAAGAAGACACAGGAAAAAATACCAGTGTTAGCTGGGCACAGTGATGGCCACTGCAATCCCAGCTGCTGGGTGGGGTGTCAAGGTAGGACAATGAAAGTTCAAGGCCAGAAACACTGACTCTGCTGCCAGACAGAGATAGGACCCCATCTGGTGTGAGATCTCAGCACAGGCGCGCGAACAGAGATGGGAGTGATAATTCCATCTTTTCTCTCCAGACGTAGACAGGGTTGGATTGGAAAGCAATTTTAGCTGGCTTGTCATGGTGGGACAAGCGGGGGCTGCACCTGGACAGGAAGCCATTTTGGGTAACTCCTGCTGGGTACAGACAACCCCCACATTTTTGGTAACTCCAAGACCTAACTACCACTGCACGACAGAGAGGAAGAGCACACCCTCCCTAGCAGCAGGGCCCCAGGAGAAAGGCGACCGTGACACAATAAAACTAAAATCATGAGCTCGCAGGAAGGCCTTGACCCCTGGCCGGAAGGACTGGACTCTGGGCTGGGAGAATCTCAGGGGGCTGATGGAGAGCACAGAACAGTGGCGGTTCAAATGGGGCAGCAGGCAGAGTGTTTGACCACGTGGGGTCTTGTGGTGGGAGGGACTGAGGCATCACTCTGCAGGGACCAGCAGAAGGCTGGGCACTGCCCCGCCCCCACCCTGGCATCTGGTTAAAGGCATCCACAGCGAGTACAGCAGCACGCAGGCACCAGCCAGCTGTGCCTCCAAGAGCGCAGCGTGGCAGTGTATGGAGCTTTGGCCCGTGCTCCGGATCTGTGCCTGGACTTTGCGAGTGATAGGTTTGGCAGACAGCTAGATTTTCTGGTGTCCTCACACCCAGGTATGGAAAGACCAAGTTAGTAGGTGTGAGATTGTCCAGTCCTGGCAGACCTGCTGGGGCGACCACAGAAAGGAGAAGCTCAGCCTCCTGCCTGCCCCCAGTGGCTTCTCCAATTTGGACAGAGGTAGCGGAGGATTCTAGTCTGAAAAATAAAGGTTTTCACCACTCCTCTCTTTATCAGGCAGCATCCAAGAATTGACTCCACCATATAAGTACCATCAGAAGGCGGAATATACACTTTTTTGGGGAGGGTGTTTTTGAGATAGAGTCTTGCGGTGTAGCCCACGCTGGCCTTCAACTCACTATGTATTCCAGCCTGGGCTTAAACTTGTAGTGATCTTCTTGCCTAAGCTTTCCTAGTGCTGAGATTACAGGGGTGTGCCACCATACCTGGTTTACACTTTGATTTTCTGGTGTGTGTGCATGTGTTTCTTTTATATATACAGGAGATGGGAGTATATTGTGAGTGCTAGTTATTGCTTTCTTTTCTAATAGTGTGTTCCTATGTCATGTTCTTCCACACCAAGAAGAACTTAATATGTGTTTCTGTTAGTTCATTAATAGGGTTCAATCTCTCTCATCTCTCACTTTACACTTTTTATTTCCTCCTCATCTTTTCTTTCTATCCTTCTCCTCTCACACTCTCTCAAATCTTCCTTCCTCCTCCCTTCTTTTCTTGTATATAAATATTAATATTAAAGCCCCTTTCTCCACTATCTCACGTATGTGTGTGTGTGCCTAGTGTATATGCGTCTGTAATTGTATATGAGTATTAGTTACTACTTTCCCTTCCGTAGTGTCTACCTTATTTTCAGGTTCTCTCCCACTGCAAGTTGTTCCTTGGGTCTTCTAACTTTGTGATTCTGTTAACTTATTAATTGAATTAAATCTCCCTATGTCATTTCTTACTTGCTATCTTCCTGACTCTTACTTCTTTCCTTCCTCTCCCATAGCTTCTCCCTTCTTTTTTCTGGGTCTATAAATATTATCACTAAAACCCATCTCTTTTTTTTCCTTTCTTTTCCTTCTTCTTAAATTTTTACCTTTTATTATTTTTCTTTATTCCTTGCTTAGCCTACATTATTTCTATTCATTTTTTTCTTCCTGGGTTGGTGAAAGAGTATAGATCTTTTAAAAGAAGTTTAAAATTATGTATTGATAAATGGCTGGTTCTTTGGTTGGTATTATTGGTAGTTGTTCTCACAATGCTGTGTGAATAGGTTGCTGGACTTTGAATAGGTTGGGTGGGTGCTTTCACGCTGTGTCACACCCAAAGCCAAGGGTACATGGCAGTGAGAAAACCACTTATTAAAGAAATCTCTACACGATAATGGTAGAAATTTCCATCCCAACTGCTCCCCAGACTTCCACACTAAACACAAGAATCATGAGATAATAAGGCATCAGATGCCTCAAAAAATTCATAACTCCTCAAAAGGTGATTCTACAGATACTGAAGTGGGGAAGCTGATAGTTAAAATGATCAGTGAGCTCAAAAAGATACAAATATATACCTGAACAAATTAAGAAAGACAGTGCAGAATATGAAAGGCAACTTCAGTAAAAAGATAGAGATTCTAAAAAAGAATCAAATAGAAATCTTGGAAATGAAAGCCTCAATAAGTAAAATAAAAATTCACTTGAAACTCTCAGTGGTAGACAAAATGAACCAGAAAATAGAATATCAGAACTTGAAGAGAAGACGCATAGGTGGAAATACTGGAACATTCAGTTTGTAATAATGAAAAAGAACAAGAAACAATGAAACTATTATCTTAGAGCACCTAGACAGCTCTGAAAGAACAAATTTAAGAATTATTAGCCCGAGAGGGCTGATATGTAAATGGGAAATATGCATTAATGGCATAAAAAAATCTATTCACTGAAATTATTACAGAAATTTTCCCAAACCTGGGAATGAGATCCACCCAAGAAAAGGAGCATTTGGAACCATGGTAGACATGACCATAAAGAACAGGAGTTATCATAGTCAAAATGCCAGAAATTCAAAATAAAAAGTAATATTGAAAGCTGAATAGAAGTGCTAAGTCACTTATATGGGGAAACTGATCAGAATCAGCAGATTTCTCTTAAAGGCCTGGATGGTTGGGAATGATGTATTTCAAGCCCTGAAAGAAAATAATTCTCAACCCAGAATACCATATTCTGCAAGGCTATCCTTCAGAAAGGAAGGTGAAATAAAGTCCTTCCAAAATAAGTGTAAGTTAAGGACATTCATGACCACTAAGCCAGCACTGCAGAAAATACGGGAATCTGATACAGACCAAAAATCATGAGATCAAGTAACAGGATATTTCTCATTTGGGAGAGCAGGAAAATGGATGAGCAACAGAAATGAATCAACCAGACCAGAGATGGCAAACCTACAGCACGCACACTGCAGCTGGCTGTTTGCTATCACTGGAGGCTCTGAAAAGTTCACCCTCACTGCACTAGACAAGTAACAAAATTACGGGTATTGGTACCTACCTTTCAATAATAACACTAAACGTAAGAGACCTTAACTGTCCAATGAACAGGTCCAGACTGGCAGATTGGATTAAAAAAGGAGACCCATCTGTATTTGTCTGGCAAGAAACACACTTCATCTGCAAAGAAATAGAGAGAAAGTGAAAGGACAGAAAATGATACTCCAAGCTGCTGAAATGACACTCCAGTGGCTACTCCGAAATCAAGCAGAAGTAGCTATTGTGTCTTTAGTTGTGGTGTTGTGGCTGCCTCGGTGTCCTGAATCAATACAAAATGTTTACGTTTTGTGGTCATTTTGACTTTGGGGAAGAGCCAGAAGTCACGTGGTGCCAGATCTGGTGAATAAGGTGGATGAGGACACACTGTAATGTTTTTACAGGACTCCCTTTTTGTCGGGTGGCACTAAGCAGCAACATTTATTGTATTTCTGATCATATCCCGTGAAGACATTCGCAAAAGAGGATTTCAGAAGAGCTTCAGAAAGTGGCAAGAGTATCCTAAGGGAGATTAATGGCAATGTGTGTGGACTCAAAGTGAGTATGTTGTGATTTTTTTTTTTTTTGTCTTTAGCGATCTTTCTCTATATTTGGCAATCTTCAGGCAAAGTGAGAGATAAAGGTTTCAGGGCCTGAAGGAATTCTATTCTGCCATGGTTTTCAATAGAGGTGTGTATCTTTTCTGCAAGGGATGTGTTTGGAAATGTGCAGGGCTCTACTGGCATTTTCAAGGTGGGAGCAAGATGTTAAGTGTCCTACAGTCATGGAAAATGCTGTCTAACCAAGAACTGTTCTGCCAAAGCCCAGTAACAGCTCCACTGTGGAGGAGCAGCGAGTCCTTATCAACATTATTATAAGGTAAAGGAAACAGATCTCAAAGATGTTTTACCAAATGATCTTCATGTTCTTTCAAGTGTATTTCTCCTAAAAGGAGGTTTTAACTTATGTTTCATATTCCATAATGGCTGTCTTGCAGTGGGCATAAAGAACATAACCACTTTGGGATATGTCTTTTATCACAGTACCCATGACATTAGTACACTACCACATGGCTTCCATTCCACTAAACTGGGAAAAAGAGGCAGGCCATTTCATTAGAAAGGTCAGTGAATGGTCTAAAGTAGAAAAGGGATGCAAAGGCAGAGAAAGTGTTAGAGCTTGGGGCTTTTGCCTTTTCCTTTAGTGTTTATTCTGACCCTAAACTGGGAAGTTCAGAAGCTTGTGAAAATTAGCAAATAAGTAAATTAAAACAGAAAGCACATTTCTCCATAAAACACATTGGGCAATGTGCATTTACTTTGTATTGTGCTGACTTTTGTTTTCATTCAGAGGTTAAGAACGTGGCCTTTGGACTTTACGGCTCAGATTCCAGTTTTGCCACTTCTGTATCATTTTTCATCTATCAAAGAGGGGTAATGTAGGAATCTTTGGGGGCAAAATTATTTATATCAAAGCCTAACCAGTACCTAGAGCATAGTGACTCCTCAAAGTGTATCTTTTGTTTAGTCTCTGCACAGGTGCTGAGATTATAATAAACAAAGAATATAGTATAGCACAATTATAAACCAATTCTATCAGAATTTTAATCAACTCATATTAAATCCATATTAATTAATCTACCAGCCTGATTTGGAAACTTTTATATATAGTTATAAGTATCCTATATTTGCTTTTAAGAATGACACAATTTAAAAGCAGAGTCACTTTTGTTCTTCTGACCCATCAGAAAGTCCAGTCTACCCATGAGACTCCTGATGGAAAATACTCCAGGATTTATGATATAAATACATTTTTAAACATCTAGCTAAAAGTTCTCCATAGTTCTAAAAGTTTGCCTCCTTTCACTTCTATTTCCTACATTTATTTTTAAGTGTATTATTGGGGATTGTACCTCTTTCTGTCACCCTGCAAGGTTAGGCAACTATTTTCAAGCTCTAACGGGCTTCATGAGAAAATGAAAGCTAATTACCAACATTTCTGTTTTGTATCTCTTGCTGTATACACACCCATTGTGATATTTTACTGGGCAAATACCAGGGTACACTATAAAAACCAAATTCTCAAATGATCCACTAGGGGGAGGTCTTGTTCTTTCAGTAAATGTTTTTAAAATTTATTTATTTATTTATTTTTAAAGTGAAATTCAGATTTTTTTTTTTCCTTGTGAAAAGCTGAATGCTTCAGTCCTGGTTTTAAGAACTACATTCAACGTCATGGTTATATCTTGGTTCTTTTTAGGTTGACAGTGTAGAATTCACTCAAGGAGAAGAGGCATCTGTTGATCTGTGAACCATGTTTAGTTTCTTTTTTTCTTTATTCTTCATGAACTACTCAAGCAACAGTCTCACATAAATATTATTTTTCACAGAAATGTCACACTGCTCTAAAGACTAAATCAGAGGACTTGCTGCTGTCTCTTTACAGAGATGATTTCCCCAGAACATCTCTCTGTAACATATAACCATTCTTCCTGTTAGTCTTCATCTTTGTACCACTTCCACAGACCTTTTCACAATAAATACACCAGGGATATGAAGGTTTGTGATGTCTTTCAAGAATATTTTCAAGGACGGGAAGGTGACTTTTAATGATCTATTTGTATTTATATTTCCTAATACTTCCAAGTTAACCAGCATTTTTAAAAGCATCTATGTAGTTCAAATTTCCTTGCCAAATTGTATCACTTTGGCAAAAAATATGATAGGATAAAATGTGGAAAGTAAAAGGACTTTATCTGGTTAGAGTTCATAAAGATTTAGAGTCCATGTGGATTGGAATATCTAGGCTCATTCAAAGAGCAGTAATAGTTATTATAATAGTTATTATCTGGTATTCAAGAAATTTATGTTTGTCAGAATAACCATGCAGTCATGTTGGAACTTTGACAATTTCTTAAAATATTAAAGATGAATATATCATATCACCAATAATTTTAACTCTTATTTATCTACCGAGAAAATGAAACCGTATATGTATTCACATAAGATTTGTGTATAAATGTTCATTAGCAGCATTTTCCTACTAGCCAGAAAATGGAAACATATTTAAATATGCATTAAGTAGTAAATAAACAAAAAGTAATTTATCAATCTAAAAGAATACTATTAGGCAATAAAAAGAAATCAAGTACGAATGCATGCTATAGCATGGATGGACCTTTAAGACATTATGCTGGGTTGGAGATTTAGCTCAGTCATGGAGTGCTTGCCCAGCAAGCTCAAGGCCCTGAGTTCGATCCCCAGCACCCAGAACAAAAATAAAAACAAAAACAAAAACATCATGCGAAGGGGAGGAAGCTAGACACAAAAGATCACATATTTATAATTCCATTTAAAGAAAAGTTCAGAAGAGACAAATTTATATTGACAGAAAGTAGTTTAATAGTGGTCTGGGAGTTGGACTGTCTGCAAATTGCAAAAGGATTGCCTCTCCTCTCTTGGCCCTCCTCCATCCTCCCTTCGCTCTCCTCTTTATTTTGGGGGGAATGGAAGTATTTTAAAATTACACTGTTGTGTTGGTTGCACAACTTTGTAATTTATTAGTAGTCACTGAATTATATGCTTAAAGCATTCTGCAGGCAGCATTGTTTAAAATTAGAAGATTAAGTCTGAAGTTATTTAGAATAATTCTGAATTTGCATCAAGTGTTTCGTGAAAGTTTATAATATTCTTCAGGAGGGAGGAAATCAGACTCATTAATTATTTTAATTTCCCAGGCCAGGCCACCTTTTCGTTTTAAAGAATAAAAATAAAAGAGTAGGAAGGAATGACTTTAATTTCTACCACTCTGAAAACAAAACAAAACAAACTGCTAAATGGTCCTGAATCAAAGCATTGGGATCAAGCTATGGACCTTCTGTTTGCCTGTGATTTATGAAACATTCTTTTAACTCATACAGTCTACTTCAACCCTCTGAACCAGACCAAACTCTGTAAGTTATGGCCCTTTCCTGCAAGGAACCTGGACACTGTGTTTGGGCATAGATTGAACAATTTAATTTTATTATTGAAGTGGATGAAACAACAACAAAAAAGAGTATTTTTCCTAGCTAACTTCTGACAGGTTATACCCTTGTGTATCATTCTCAGTGTGCCTTCCAGAGCTTTCTTTGCTGTTATATCTGGTCAGAACAATGTAACAGTTGTTATATGTTTTGACATCAGTGGTTCTGAATTTATGGCATACCTTAGGTCTAAAAGCCACTTAAGACATAAATCTTAAGGGAAACTTATGTAAGAATATTCACAAATGTATTAATTAGTTGCATTTATAGGAATACATCTCTTATCTCTCGTCTCCAAACCTTAATGATTTGCTACTATAAGAGTGATTGAGTTGTGAATTTTGGGCTGGGGATTTAGCTCAGCAGTTAGAGTGCTTGCCTAGCAAGCATAAAGCCCCGAGTTCGATCCCAGCACCAAAAAAACAAAACAAAACAAAACAAAAAAAACCCAAAAAAACAAACAAGAGTGATTGGAAATGGATGAGATTTGTTTTACAAAACCCATAAAAATCTCCTTAAATTTTAAAAGAAATGATAGTGTTCTTTCTTAAGGAATGATTTTTTTTTTCCTCTTAGAGGGCAAATATCTCTTCTATATAAGACATCCTTGAGAAATATGCCTTTCCATATTCATAGATCCTGCGGGTGGTGAGACACATCCCACAAGCTATCCATTCTCTTGCCCAAACTTTCTATCTTTCATTCACTTAATAACTGAGTGGTTACTTTGTGCCAGGCTCTGTGCTAGGCCCAGCCTTGTGTTGTTACAGTTCTTATCTTTAAAACTCACTTAAAAAATGATCTTCAAACAGGAAGGAATTAACAAATGATCAGTTGGTGTATAGAAAACTTAGGACTTCTGTTTACCTTTAAAATAAAAAAATTAGTTTTTGAGAATGTTTCTAAACCTTCTATACCTTCTAAGGTATATTTTATAGTAATACACCAGAACATATGCATAATTTATAAATCAGAAAGTCCACATATATTAAGGGTGAGTACTTATAACATTTACTGGTAGAGATTTCAGTAAAGATGTTTGCAGACTACTGGTATAGTACACTAGTGGTACTAAAAGGTGGCTTGGGAGAAAATTTAGACCCTCTGCCTTCATAATTGTTAATGCTTCTAAATGCGTATCAAACAGTAAACACAAGTAAACACATTATGCTCACTATTTAAATGCAACGTCAACATAAAGTCCTTGCCTACCACACCGCAAATCAATTTCTCTGTTCTTAGGTATCTTGCATTTTCTTATATTTCTGTATATGTAGAGAATTTCTGGCACTGTCATGATCTCATGGTCAGCAAAGATAAAAAAGGGAAGCAATTACAGTGCCATCCGGGTATGAAGAAGAGGGCTACCGGCAGCATCCAGGAGCTACATTCTTGGGGTAGGGAGAAACTTCTATGTATGTAACTTCTAACATGAAATGTGAAGGCTACTTAGAAATTTGGTAGCAAAGAGTAGTAAGAACTTTTTGAGAAGACATAAAAATATAAGCACATTTAGGATCAAAAAAGAACATGCAAATTTGGAGGAATTAAGAATATGGTAGAAGTGTGGTATATAAGGGTAAAGGAATGAGAGATGTGATATGAGAGACAAGCAGAGCAAGAGCAGGAGAAGCCTTCTTAAGAAGTTTGACCTTCCTTAAGGCGGTCAGGAACCATGGACAGATTTGCAGCAGGGACATGGCACTGTTAGGGAGGTGCTTTAGAGAGATATCTCTCTAACTGCAGGCTGATAATTGACCATATATATCCTAGTGCTTCTGAGTAAATACAATTTGTGATTATTGTCCTCCTATGGATGTTAGTGGTGCCCTCTTTCAATCCTAAAATATAGTTTAAGTGATAAATTATATACTTTTTCCAATAACTGAATGAAGGGGACCAAGAAACATGCAAACCAGAGCTGCAGTTGGCTGCAGTAGTCTTGTGCAGAAATGATATGCGTTGTTGGTGAGAGTGAGGATAAGAAGTAGTGACGTATTTAAGAGCTAGAATACACAGGAGATGGTGGTTCACTGGAAGTGGGAATGAGGAAGAGTGGTGGGACCATGACACTGAGGGTTCTGGGATACAGAACTCCAGAAGATGGACGGGCATTTGGATTGGAGGATGATAACTGAATTTTGGAAATTGTAGAAATTAAGGTGCCTGAGGGGTGCCTGGAAGATCTGGTATACATTTTGATATATGGATCTAAACATTTGTGTGGAATTCTGAATTGAAGATAGAGATTTCAAGGTTGTCTGCATAAGTATAACAACTGAAACTACATGAATAGGTAAGGCAGCCTGGATTGAATATATAAAGTGAGAAGGAAGAAAATTGGAGCAAAGCCTGAGGAACTCCAGCACAGAAGAATGAATCACAGAAAAACATGCATAGGAGAGCCAGAGAAATAGAAAATGAGGAGAGAGCGGTAACTGGGTATCCAGTGAAGGGGAATATGATGTCAACATTTTAAGATGCTATGGAGAATAAAATAAGAACTGAAAATAATCACTGGGTTTAACAACAGGGTCTCCTTGACAAGAGTATTTTAGTGAAGAGATGGTGACAGATAGAGAACTTGAGCAAGTGGAATAAGAAAAACACAACAAAACTCTTTCCAGAAATGCTTATTAGTTGAAAAGAGATTGTAATGGGCTACAGTAGACAAATTAATTCCTTCATTTTATTAGTCAATGTGTTTCATTTCCTAGAAAACATAACCAATGACTCATTTAATATAATTTGCAATTAAAATACCTCCAAAGAGGAAAAGTAAAAATGCTATAAAGAAGACTGGTGAGAAAGATATTTAATCCCTGTGGAGGAAGTTTTAAGGTTTCCCTAAAGATTACTACATAGTGGCTTCCTTTCTCTATAAGGAAAACTGGAGCATGCTGTGAGCTTTGTCTTTCCTTTTTTTATAGCTTAAATGCAATTATTTATCTGCTGTCATTTACCATGCATTATGTTTACCATGTACTTTTAAGTATTTTCACCTGCTTCTTTATAATTCTTTATAATTATTAGTAAATGTCCTGAGTGTTAACCAATAGAAAGTCAGATGAATGGGACATAAACTACTGGGGGGCAGTCGAGAAGTGAAAATAAGAGCTCACGCCCTACTCTCAAGTAGTTCTGATTCCTCATTGAGCCTCAATTTTCCCATCTACGAAGTGTAGGTGTTAATAGTAACTTCATTTTGTCATAAGGATGCAATGACTGTATATATATAGAAAGTCACTTATATATATATGTTACTTAGTTATCTGGCCCACAGTATAACCTAAATAAAAGTTTTTCACTAAATAAATTATTGTTTTGTTTTTTTGAAAAAAAATTTCAAAAGGATTTTGTGTGGCTAGGGAAGCATTCCAAGTTTAGAACTAAAGTCATTATCAGGGTGTAAGAATAAAGCTGATATGTGTTTATCTGCAATATTCATTTGCCTGCTGTATGGAGAAAGCAGAGATGATCTTCTTAGTGTCAGTCAACCCCCTCTGCTTCCGCCTTACATTAGGAGAAACTTAGTTGGCCTTTCCTGCTTTGTGTTGCTAATTTATGATTGTAGTATCCCTACTTCCTGCCGAGGAATTATGGCCTTTTGGGGTGTCACTTAACTATCACGAGGTTTAGCTGAATCTGCCGAAGAACTCTTAAGTCACGCGGCATAAGAGTTATTAACCGTGTGACAATGCTCAGAGCATCTTGGGTAGAGCTGTCAGAGGCTGTGGATATACCCCTTACACTTAACCGCGCTGTAAAGTCAGTTTATCGCTCTTTGAAGACCAAACGATACAGATGCTTTTTTGACTTACAATGTGGTTACGTTCTGATAAATCCACTGTGAGTTGAGAATACTGTAAGTCAATTATGTATTTAATGCATTTAATACCGAACATCCCAGCCTACAACACAGTACACTCTAGAGTACTGGCTGTTTACGCTTATGATCACTTGCATTCCTGAGAGCTGCAGTTTATTGCTGTTGCTTAGCATCACGAAAGAGCATCATACTGCATTTCAGTAGCCCAGGAAAAGATCAAAATGGAAAATTTAACAGTTTCTACTGAGTGCATATTGCTTTTGCACTATCTAGAAATAATAAAAAAAAATAATGCAGAGTGTGGTAGCACTTGTGAGGCTGAGGCAGGAGGATTGCTGCCAATTTGAGGCCATAGTGGGCTACACGATGAGTTCAAGACCAGCTTGAACTACATAGCAGGACATTGTCTCAGAAAAAAAAAAAAAAACAAAGCAAAACAAAACAAAATTGTGAGATGAACCATCATTAATTGGGAGACAGTCTGTACTTAGGTGTACAGTATTTGCTTTAAAATAGGCAGCACTATAAATTTACTAGCCAACAACATCAAATGCAAGAAGGCGTGAGAGCTCAGGGCAAGCAGAACATGTACTTTTCTTAGTTGCCAAAGACAAAATGGACAGAAATTAAAAATGCAAATAATATATTCTCAGCGTGAAGAAGGTTTACAAGTTTCTGAATTGATTGAAATGTGCTTTACCCAGGAGTTACAGAAGGATTTAATAAACACGAAACATATGTGCTATAAGTCACACTGGCCTGATGCTGATATCTCTCATTAACTTATTAATGACCGGAAACTGAGGCGAGAAGGTAGAACAGCAGAATAGAGGGGAAAACCGACCCAGTGTGGACAGAGTGATGATGACAAATTGTATATAATTAGCATAGAAAAGGAAGGCAGAATGGGGCTGAAAAGTTTCAAGAAAGCGAAGGGAAGACTGGATTTAGGAATTAAAAGATGTGATATGGTGATAATTTAATATATCAAAGACTAGTTCTAGGTAATGTGTGACAGGACCTGAGATTCTCATCCTATTCTTGCTCATCTGCACATTTCTGCCAAATTGCTGCTTTTAGAGACAAGACTGGAGGTGAGTTAGTTTTAAATTTGAAAAATGTGGTAGGTTGCTATCTTACTTTTTACTTCTTACACTGTGGAGACACTAATCTTTCTATGTAAATTTTCATACTCATTTAACTGTTCAGGATGTGCTTCGGAATCATTTGGATTCAGAGGATACTGTGCTAGAGCCGGTATTTCACGATTGTGTTTCCTAATTTATATTTTTTCACTGCTTTGAATATAGTTTTCAGGATGATCTAACAGGAGTAGCTCAGAAACATGCTCTACAAAACCGAGTATTAAAAAAAATCATTACAGGCCCAATCGGATGATCATTTTGAGAATTTTTAATGCCGGGGATTTGTGAGCTATGGACCGAAAATGATCAGAGAACTATTAGCACTAATCTTACTTCTATTAATTGTCATCGTCGTGGCCCCCAGCGCTGAACGCTGCTCTTGTCCAACTTCAGTCATCCTGAACCCATCGCGGAGGTGTCAATGGATTGACTCCTTCTCTTACTTAAAGTTTCACTGATGAATGTTTTTTCCCATTTGGTGCCTGCCTTTGGAAAGATAGCTGCAAGCAAGAACACTCATTAACTCAGTTATACGTGGGGGACTTGCTGAAGAAAGGCAAACTTTTCTTACTGATGTAAAGTCATTTTTGGAACTATTAAACCTCTAGATGAGAAAATGATTTTTACTGCATATTCCACGGCTTGTAGAGTCTGTTACAAACACAGCCACTGACTTTTAAAGATATTATGTTAAAAAGCCCAGCTCATAGGCATAACATTGAACTATTGTTCCCGAGTATCCTCCGGAGTGCACGGACCTCGCTGGGACCGGGCTCAGGCAGAGCGACCTGCTTTGTTCTTGGTCTTCCCTTTCCCACGCGGAGGGCAGCAGCGATTGGGGGCGGGAAGGAGGAGCCCGCAAAGGTAGCTTCTTCCGCGTAGGTGAGTGGATGAGATAATGAAGCAAGTTAATTTGGGCTCTGATGACTTATTTATCTGTTCCTGGCACTTTTCTCTATGCAAACACAGGAAGCCACCTCCTTTGTGAGGTTTTTAATGAAACAATTTATTTGAAATAATAATAATAAAAAAGAGAGCTTCCCATGCTGCTTGCATTTAAATTAGAGTCTGGTCTGTAGTGCAGGCTGGCTAATTGATTAATTACCCTGGGATGAAAATATTCCAGACGTCTCTGGAAAAGCTGGTTTAATTCACGCGTATTTGTACCAAGAGTTTTGGATGATTTTCCTCCTTCTCATAAAATACGACCAGATAAGATTTGAGAAGGTTTATACATGTAGTGTATAAAGCAATTTAAAAAACAAAAAAAGAAAAATATTAAAGTTTTATAAAACTATAACAATGTTCCTCCCTAAATGTTTTATAGATTCAACTTTAAAACTGACCTATCGTTCAAACTTTAAAATGGATATGGATTGTTTTTTTGTAATATTCAGATTGTACCATTTACTAGGATTGTACTTTTGAATACTGAGTTTATTTTAAAAACCATTTTGGATTGAAGCATCTATCTTTTGTGTTTAAACTTCTACAATGATGTTCTTTGTTTTTCCAATGACTTGTACCACTCTTTGCAAATCCCCGTATTATACAATTCTTCATTATGGTCTAGAAGTACGAAAGTCTTTTTAAAGATGCTGTTTCTTTACCTACAGTAGCTCTTAGAAAATTCCCTATAGCATTTAAAAATCTAAAATCCTATGGATGTAACATTATGATTTTTTTATATTACATTCCACTGTCAAGTAACTTTTACAGTCAGAAACTTTTCTGCCAAAACTAAATTCCTCCTCTTAAATTTGAAGGCACTATATCAGAACCCAGGACCAGGTCCTGTCTACTCCTCTTGTACAAAGCTATCATTTTCTTTTTCTCCTGGAACAATAGGATTGAAAGAAAGCTCTTTGGTTTCATGCAAAGGGTCAATTTTTCACCTTGACAAACTCATGAGATTACTGTGTTTGCTGATATAGTTCCATGACCAATCTTTAAACCATCTTTTTGGAGATTTTTTTCCACCTTTGATCGAGAGAAGAGAGAGTTATATGCTGCTATGGCTCAAAGAGCAACTAGTGCTTGAAATAAAATGCTATAGGAAAATAATTCCACTCAGCTCACTCTAGGGTACAAGTAACGACTTTCTAGGTGATTAAAATTCCGAAGGACACCACAGATACCCATTTAGATATAATAGGATTGAAGATGAAAGTGTTCAGAGTATTTGGTTAATTCCTTAGGATCTAGCCTAGACTTGTTACAGCTAATGTCCAATAACAGGACAATGTCCATTATTAGCTGAAAGCCTTTTCTAAATTCCATTTTCAATGCAAATCTAATTATCACAACATACTAAACTATGAGAAGAGTGAATAGGAAGATGTAATTGTTACGTATTAACCCTGACTTTCATTTATGTAGACAATGCACTGCTGGAGATCAAAAACTAGTGTTCTTAAACTGTTTAAAGAACTAATGCTGTGGGAGGGACAAAAAGTAAGCACAAAAGCATGGCTTTCCCAACGTGAGTGGAAACACAGAAAGGGAAGGAAAACGGTAATTGTTGGAGAAAGACCAGTAAATTTAGTCACAATTATTGAGCAAAGTGCTGAGCTGTGGGGATAAGGAGGAAGTGTGTGGAATTGAACACAGAAAGCTGTTACTCGTATGAGAGAGCTAACTGTTTGCAAAGCAGCAGGACCTGTGCAAATAACTCTTTAAGTGACACCAATAGGAAGACACAGCCAGATTTTTCATAAAAAAATTCCAAGTCTTTCCTTGAATTTATAATGACTAGTTTTATTATTTTAAGATTTAGGATTCATGCCATATTGACTAAAATGAGAGCAAAATTTTTTGAAATTTCCAGAAAATTGTCTGAAAGGGGCAAATAAAGAAGCAGTGAGCAAGCTGACAAACCAGTGAGTCAAGGTTATAATACGATTTTCCTGCTGTTGTAGAGTCAACTCTGGTTTATGTCTTTGGTATCTTTTGCTAGGTTGTCTTAAAAACAAACAATTTAGTTTACTTCTCAACTAAAGAATAAAAGATAAATGTGTATTTCATTTGTTCTTTAAAATATTTATTTTAATTTTCACATTTTCTGTGAAATGCAAAGCAATAAAGCATGACATAAGAGAAAAGAGCAATAAAGAGACCTGTGTCAAAGTCTTATCTTATTACGACTTTGAGGCTCAGTTTCCTCATCTGCATATTCTGTTAATTTTCATAGAGAACTAAATTACTCAAGGTCATGAATAATTTACCTGCTGCTTAGTGTCATCTGGGTTGCCAAGGAATAGCTGTTGTACAAAGGTGTCAAGGCAGATGTGCATATGGTTTCTTGCTGAGGACTTGACCATCAGATGCCCTGTGTTGTATCTTGTTAAGAATGTAGAGAATCCATTCATAAGACTCCAAGAGTCATTTTCCTGTTCAGTTTAAGAAGCAGGCCTGGGACTGCCTTATTTCCTTATTCTTGGCTCTTGTGGTCTTATCTCTCTAATGGTAAGGAGGAAAATATAAAGATGGATACAAAGTATAAAGAATATGTCTTTCTTAATATATTAGAGAAAGGGTAGCACAGGCCATCCAAATTATGATTCTTTATTTCTTGGACTCTGCCATGATCCTGCTACATCTCTTGAGGGTTGAAACCAGGTCAATAAGGAGTCAGTCCACATTACAGGGAGGAGAGAGAGGAAATAAAAGCAGACAGACACATGCATATACACATTAAAACAAAGAAATGCACCACCCAGAGAGAGAGAGAGAGAGAGAGAGAGAGAGAGAGAGAGAGAGAGAGAGTTCTAAATAAAAGATAACCCAGCCTAGTCCTTCTGGATAGCTGGTTGGCTAATTGTTACACTTCTTCCAAATCTACAAGAGTGTCTGCCCTCTAGTCTGCCCTCTATCTGAAAATTCATTAATGACTAATGTGAAGGACTTTTCACTCATGGAATCGGCATTATATTAAGATGGGAGAAATAGTAAACAAGCAAATATCTAGCTGAATAATAAAATTTCTTATTATGGCAAACATTGTGAACAAAAAAATATGGTGCTGTGATGGTGAATTGAGGAGAGCTGAGTTACATCAGAATGAATCTATAGGGAAGGCTTGCCATTCATGCAGTACTTATCGTGTGTCTGCAGAGCGCTGGACATTGACACTCATTGATCTTGCTTCTTTTACCAGTGCCCCTTCTCCTGGCTTCCCAGCTGACTCCTCGAGGTGGTGTCTTCCTTACTACATAGCTGCAGGCTAACGCATGTCTCCTTTTCCATATTGCTGAGTCTGGTCACATCACATGAATTCATACAAAGGAAACTCTTCTGTACAATCTGTTGAACAAATAGCTTCTATATACCTGAATGTCAGACATACATCAATGAATAACAAACATACTTGCGCGTGCGCGCGCACACACACACACACACACACACACACATGCACACACAGACACATCTCTTTTGGTGTTTACGTATATATGCAAAGATGTATTCATAGGTATGTTATGATTATTACCCTTTTTCACAAAAAAGATGATTATGGCTAGAATTTCTGTAATGAAGTCATTTTTCTTTGTGCTCTATTAAACCAAGGTTTCAAATGTTTATGTAGCAAATACTGTATGTGTTTGTTTATTGACACTGTTCACTCAACCTTTCCACACCTTGCATAACTGCATTGCTCTTCATCAGATGTGATTACCACGTGAGGTTAGTCCCTATTTCAACTTGATCATTCAGTGTTCTGTGACTCTGGCCTTCTAGTTTATTTCAATATTTTATTTCACTTGATCTTAGCCAGAAGACTGAGAAGTGATCAAGATCTTATTTGATGAAAATGTCTATTTTTGAAGTTATTTATTATACTCTAAGCAGGCACGAAGCTTTAACTTCTCCATGCCTTATGGTTCAATCTACTACCTCAAAAGAGTTAGATGAATCTATTCATCTTTCCTACTTTTTAATGTATTTCAGCAGACTAAGGAATATTGGTGGAAGATGCAGAAACATACATCTTATGAGAAAATGGGTCGGCTTACCATCTACTCTGAGATGGGCGTGCTGCCAGAAACATTTGGAGCAATAAAATAATTCCTTAACCTAGAATGATTAATGAGAAAAAAGTGCCTCTGCTTCAGCTAAATTCTATAGATGACAGAACACGTAGGAGAGAAGAAATGAAAATTGCTCATAGTTTTTTCATGACTCCTGTAGAAGTTAGAAAAATAGGAAATTGAAGGGCCATAGAATACACTTTCCAAAAGGTGGAGAAAAACGTCTTGCCACTAACAACCTCCAAACTGCCCACAAGCAATTGAACTGCACTCAAAATGTGTAGCAAATGACAATCAGGGGGAAATGGAATCCATTTATAAGCATTTATCCTATAATCTGTGCTCACAATTTTGCAGAGAAATGACATCAGGAATATAAAATTAACACTGCACTTTAGGATTCCCTTTCTTTTTTTTTTTTTGAAAGAATCTTTTTAAAAATTTTTTTATTTTTACCAAGAACATGAATTGGTACATTGTATACATAATGATCATAATCAACATGGTTATTTTGTACCTGTACATGATGAATCTTGGTTTTCCCCCCTGTTCCCCCCCTACCTTCCATTCACCCATCCCTCCCTATTTGCAACAAATTCATTTACATTTTTCTATTTTTTCTCTTTCATCTTACTTTTCTTTTAACCTTCCTTCTTTATCCCCTTTTTCCCTATCTAGTTCTCCTTTCTTTTGAATACTATCTTTTTTTTTAGATAATATCTATTTTACCTCTTTGTCCTTATTTACACTTACAGTTTCTCATATCTGAGAAACAATTTGATGTGTATTGATAAGTATCTGATTTATTTCACTTAAGAGTATGTTCTCAAGGAACATCCATTTACATACAAATGTCTCTAGTTTGTCATTTTTTATGGCAGAATAGTACTCCATTGTGTAGAAAAACCACATCTTCTTTAGCTATTCATTAGTTGTTGGACATTTAGGTTGTTTCCAAGACTTAGCTATTACAAATTGTGTTGCTATGAACATGGTCGTGCATATATCACTGTGGTATGATGATTTTAATTTTTCTGGGAAGACACCCAGCAGAGGAATAGCTGGGTCAAATGGAACCTCTAGTTGTAGTTTTCTGAGGAATCTCCACACTGATTTCCACAGTGGTCGGACCAGTCTACATTCCCACCAACAGTGGAGGAGGGTTCCTTTTTCCCCACAGCCCCACCAGCACTTGTTGTTGATTTATTTCTTGACAATAGCTGTTCTTTCTGGCGTGAGATGGTATCGTAGTGTTGTTTTGATTTGCATCTCTTGAATGACCAATGATGTTGAACATTTTTTCATGTATTTATTTGCTATTTTCATTTCTTCATCTGAGAAATGTTTATTCATTTCAGATGCCCTTTTTTGGATTGAGTCTTTAAATTCGGGGGTTTGATTATTTTGAGTTCTTCATATATTCTAGATGTTAGACCTTTGTCTGAGGGACAGCTGGTAAAAATTCTTTCCCAGTCTGTGGTTTTTCGCCCCACTCTATTAGTAATTTCTTTTGCTGTGCAAAAGCCTCTTAATAGGATGTGGTCCCAAGCATTGATTCTTTGTATTGTTTCCCGTGCAGTCTGGGTTCTGTTCATAAATTTTTTTCCCAACCCCTCTGTCTTCGAGAGTTCCGCCTATTTTATTCTCCAGATTTAGTGTTTCTGTTTCAATGTTTAGATCTTTGATCCACTTTGATTTTAGCTTAGTACATGGTGAGAGACATGTATTTAGTTTTAGTTTTCAGCGTGTGGTAAGCCATTTTTTCCAGCACCATTTATTAAAGAGGCTATCTCTCTCCCAGTGAGGGTGTTTAGCTCCTTTGTCGAAGATGAGGTATTTGAGTGTGTTTGAAGTTATTTCTGCATCTTCTAGCCTGTTCCATTGGTCCTTGGGTCTGTCTTCATACCAATACCATGCTGTTTTTATCACAGGAGCTTTATAATATAATTTCAGGTTGGGAACTGTGATGCCCCCTGCCTTATTCCTGTTGCCCAGAATTGTTTTTGCTATTCTTGATCTCTTCTGGTTCCAGATGAATTTTATGATTGCCTTTTCTAATTCTGTGAAGTACATTATTGGTATTTTGATTGGAATTGCATTAAATCTGTGTAGTAATTTAGGAAGTATGGCCATTTTCACTATGTTGGTTCTTCCTACCCATGAACATGGGATATCTTTCCATTGTCTGAAATCCCTTTCAATTTCCTTTTTTAGAGTACTGTAGTTTTCAATGAAAAGATCCTTTACTTGTTTTATTAGATAGATTCTTAAGTATTTCATTTTTTTGGATGCGATCATGAGAGGAATATCTTTTGTTATTCCTTTCTCAGTGAGTTTGTTATTGGTATATAGGAATGCTATTAGAATTCCCTTTCAAAGTGATTTGTGTACTTAATTATAAGAGAATCCACAGTTTTAAATTGGAAAAGAGAAACAGAGGATTAGAGTTTTTAAAGATTGTGAAGTACAATAGTTAAAACAGAAACAAGAAAAAGAAAGGCAAAAGTTACTCCCTCAATTAAAACAAAGTGACGTTCTCCCTAATCCACATTTTAAAAAATGGGTGACATTCATAGTTATAGCTTAGATAAAACACTTTGAGACTGGAAGAAAAGATTGTTTTTGAATATCACAGTGTGAACAGGCACTTTCAGATGCTGCATGTAGGCTGCATAGCCTGTAAAGAAGGGCAAATGGTGCTAGACAAAAAAGAGAAAATCAGTGGAAGTTAACTAACACAGGAAAGGATAAACTCAAAAAATAATTCCTCCAGGGATATTTTATTTCACACAATGGTAACTTTTTGTAGTGTATTTTTTGGAAATGTCATTTTCTAACCCGTGTGTTTAAGATAGGCTCCTATGTGTTGTTTTCTGCTCACCTTATCTGGAACAATCCGGCAGTGCATATGAGAGGTTTTTTCCTTCTTTTTTGCCATCTAATCTCTTTTGTATCATCAGGAGATTGTTCGAGCAGACAAGGAACCTTTGACAGGCAGATATATAATTGCAAAACATTATGTTTCAGTCTCCATAGCTTTGAATTTGCTGATACTTCTACTGCAATAACCACTATATTGAAAGGGTGCAGATCATGCCCAAGGACAGAGTTATTGCTGAACAAGTTGGAAATTAATCAATCTGAGGTTCTGCAAAATTTAATTCAGAAACTGCTGGCTTTAAGTCAGAAGTTTGATTGTTTTTCTTTCTGGGGGCACTGAGTGAATCTTTCATACTCAAGAACAGTAATTAGCCTTTGCCTGTCAAAGAAGCAAAATTCTACTTCATTAATAGGCCCATGAGAGAAGTCTCTCTGAACTTGCTTTACCATCCAGCTAGATAGAGGCAAGATTTGGTAGAGAAACATCTGGACCGCTAAGCGATGGAGGAGCACTTGGGAAATTTCCTCTTAAGAATGAAAATAGTGCATGTTGTAAAGATTTCTATTATCTCAGGTCAAGGGGGACTGCAAAATAAGGGGAAGGAGTTAATCCTGAGCAGCCAGAATCTTTACTGCTCCTGCTGGCAGTGCTTGGAAATCACTGTGCTAAGTGTGACTTGATAGATGTTCCCTTCATTTTCCCCACTAAAATTACATATAAAAGAAAACAACTACATATTCACTCAAGGATATTGGGTTCCAGATTAGGCTGCTACTAACATCTGAGTATTAAAAAGATGCCATTAGGTCAGAATCATTTCTAGACGAACACGGCAACAGATGAAGGCAGATGGTAATTTCCATTTTTTCCTGTTTATTTTGTTTTCTGGTTTGCTAGTATAATGGAGATAAAGTAATCTAGTCAATCTCATCCCATAGAACCTTCTACAGTGATGGAAATGATTTGGGTCTACATCATCCAATATGGTAACCATTAATCATATGTGCCTGTTCAGCACCTGAAATGTGCTAGTGTGACTGGGAAATAAATTTCGAATTTTATTTAATGTTAGTTAAATTTGAATAGCCACATACGGTTAGTTTCTACGCAATTGTCAGAAAGATCTGTGGGCTGAAACAGAACGTTAGGTGATGCATTTATCTATCTTGATAAAAATTCTTAGGTAGTAGAATTAGAATTCTTAAAATGTCACTGCACAAAAATGAATTTAGTTGGCTTTTTACCTTCTAAAACAAGAGAGGAACATACATTTTCAGATGAGGTGAGGAGTTCAGTGACTATGTTTTCATGAACAATTTTACTTCTATTTTGTGTAGGAAATTGGTCTCTGTGTCGTATAAAGAAAAGTACTTGCTTTTACAGAAGATACATGATGACAGTGCATAGTAATTGAACATAAGTTGTCTGAAAGTTTTAATATCTCGGCTTTGTGCAGGATTAACTTGGCTTTTTTTCAACAGGCCAGGAAAGCTGTCAAGGTGTTAGGTGAAAGGAATTAGGTGAAGTGTTCAAGTTTGGTGAAGTTTTGGCACTATTTTTGCATTTGTATAAGAAGTCAAATAATGGATGTTCAATGTTTTTCATTGATGACTTATATTACAGTAAGTTCTATTATGTGATTACTTGCCTTAATGAGATAATTACAGCCTGAATAGCCAATATCACCCTCATATCAAGAACTAGAAACTGGCTTTTTTAGGAAGGTAGAAGAGCCTATCCTTAATCTCATAAAGATACCAGTGTTTCTCCTTACCAATTTATACAGTGTCAAAAATGCTCACGTTAATAATTTTATTTCTTTTTTTTTTTGGTGCTGGGAATCGAACTCAGGGCCTTTTGCTCACAAGGGAAGCACTCTAACCACTGAGCTAAATCCCCAGCCCTATAATTTTAATGCAATTCTCTTCCTATGAATGTTTTTAATTATGTACCAACTGTGTTGTATATAGATATTCACAGTTTGCCATCATTATCCAGAGGTTAATGGTTTTATTGCATTAGGTATGAAAGTGACAATTGTGTAAGAATTACGTCAAAATGCTAATAGTAAGCATGATAGTGGCTAACTATTTGGGCTTTCTAGTCCTCATCTTTCCTTCCCTCATTCTCCTTGTTGCCTGCAAAGAAGACATTATCAGTGGTGTTCTGGGCACTCACAGTGGTTGCCCAGAGCTGATTGTGTCCAATTCTTCCCAACTCCATGTTCAAGGACATCATGTTGGGATGACTAGAAATTGGCCGTATTGAGAGTATTCACAACAATAAATTGTCAAGTGCTACAAATCAAAGCTGTTTAGTTTTGTGAGAGCTGGTTGTTAAACACTTAGCAACACACCACCAGATAGAGAGGTGACTAGTTCAGTGCTAATTAGAATGGTACAAATAGAAATAGTGAAATCAGAAATGAGGAAACTTTGTTTTATTATTAATCCTGTCTCCTTATTTCCACTGACCATTTTCTGTATACCATTCAGGAAAAAATAATGTATAAGTCAAAATGTGCCACACTTATCTGTATGGTCTTTATGACAAGCTTTGGATAATTATTTGTAAGCCTCTTACATAAATAGAGTGCCTGGTGTGAAGAGTTGAAAGGGATTCATAACTGAATTTGGAGCATTTCAAAGCTACAACTAAGCTTTGTCAACAACCTGTCTTATTTAGGATTGTGTAGTAATTATAGTAGTTGGCAGGTCTTTTCACATTCATGAGGAACATTGAGATGAGTAACTTAAACATGGCTGTGTATTAGATCCATACAAAGTAAACCCTTAGGAATTTATGAGAGGATTATGTGAGGTCTGACAACACATAGAAGTAAACATGCCATCTTTCCAATACCAAAAGTTAGCTGAAGTTCATGAAATGGAATGTGATTCTTTCTGACTACGAGGTGTGCTTCACTACTCCCTATAATTTTAGTCTCAATTATGATTCCACGTGTTTTTGCCGTTATACTATACCTTCTTTCCATGGACTGAATCTCCTTCAACTCAGGTCATGAAAAGTGGAGAAAGCTGGGAAAATGGAGATTCTAGGAAAAATAATGGTTAGATTGTGAATATCTATGAATTTGTTCACATCCACTCTTCTAGTTCCTCCTTGTTAAATTCTGCAAATGTTTTACTCAGGTAAAAATGCCAGTCAATTTGGATTTGTAAAATACATAAAATGCTGTCAGGCTAAAGAATTGTGTTCTAATAACATTACTTTTATAGATGTTTTCAGAAAATGGAAGTGAAATTGCACTCAAGATGTCTAATAAGAGTGAGTTGTTGCAGCAATACATTTACTAAAGGAAACAACTCATTTTTCTCTCTTGTCCTCATTTTGAATTTTGGACCATTTACTAAACTCTCCCATGCTGTTATATCATAATTCTCCTTTTCCAGATTATATAAAAGACTCAAAAACTTACATTCTTTAGAATATCTGGGGAAAAGATACTGAAGTTACTTACCTTATCTGAATACATTTCAGAAAAATTTTGCTCCCTGTGTTGGCCCTAGAGAATTTTCCTAATACATTTTAATACTTTTCACTACAGACTCTAACAACTTTGGACAGTCATATGGGTCAAGAGGTTTTTGGGGTGAGAGTGAGCTCTGGGAGGTTCAGTACCAAAGTCTAAAAACTGACTGCCTTGTTAAAGAGACTAGGAGTATTGGCAGCATTGAAGTAAAGTTCTCTTTTGGAAGATTTTCTCCTTTCACCAAAAATCCTGATTTAAATGGAGATCAGAACATGGTAAAACAACAATCTTGTATTCATATTTTCTAGTGTGAGTAAACAGGATTAGAGATAAGTGAGAGTTCAACTTCCCCTTCTCAAGTGAAAGCCATCTACCTTTTGGAGAACATGGCAACAAAACAGTGTTACTTCAAGTAAAAAAATCCAAACAGTAACACATTATCTGCAATGCTTCATTCCAGAGAATGTCTTAGGAGACTGGGGAAAGGCAGAAAGAAAAACAAAAAACAAAACTTTGACAACTTACAAGACCTGAATAAAACAAAACTAGAGATTCTCCACACAGCGCATACACAACAGAAGTACACTCACAGGTCATTTCACGGCATTCGCTTCAACCCTGATAGGCTGACTTAGGAAATGTTAAAGTGAACGCTAGTTTTCTCACAACCACACTTTGTTCCTAATATATAAACAGCAGTCAGAAATTCTTGGGCAGCTTGAAACTCTGGTTTCTCTTTTGCTAAGTTTTAAGATTCCTTTAGCTGCCGTTTACTTATCTGTGAAATCAGGATAATCATTGTACCTATTTCACAGATTTATTAATATTATTTTTACTTCTTAAGTCATATTGTGATTTCCTTATCTGTTGCCATTAACCTAACCCAACTGCCTATCATCTCTTGCCTGAAAAGCTACGGTGGTTTCTTACTGGTCTTTCTCTTTCTTGATTTTCTCCATTTCCCACCTATCACACAGAAACCAAAGTGATTATTAAAAAACTAGAACAAACAATCACTTACAGCCATGTATTTTCTTTTGCTCTTTGAATAAGACCTAAATTTCTTTTCATGGCCTGCAAGGATTCAAGTGATCAGCCTTCATCTTCCTTGGGCTCCTGCACTTGCTGTCCTTTCTGTGTGGAACGGGACCCCCCCCCACCCAGTTCTTGCTATGGGTGACTCACTGCCATTCTTTATGTACATCTCAACTGATTGCTGTACCTTATTCCTTTATCTCAATTGTCTAAAACTAGTTACTGCCAACCTAGTCATCAGGTTTATTTTTTTTTTCATCACACTATGAGGTTATCTTCTACAATTTATTTTCTCATTTGTGTCTCCCACCCCCACTCAGGAATACAAGCTTCACCGAGATAAGGAAACGTGGATATCTTGTTCACCATCATATTTCCAGGGCCAGATAGTCATGCATGGAACATAGTTGTCAGACACATTAACAACTGTATTTATCGAGAGTTTACTCTGTGATAAACACTCTTCTAAGAGGTTTACATGCACGAAATCATTTATTTCACAACTGATGAGACAGGTATGTTTTTAACCTCATTGTACAGATGGGTATTTATAGATTATGGCCAAGATCATTTAGTTAAAAGTGGTAGACTGAGGGACACTGACTATGTATTCCAACTCTGTATCCATTTTTCAAAACCTGATTTGCATTTGTTAAATAAGTGACTGCTTAGGGCACAATATGTGCCTAGAATTGACCAAGAGTTAAGAAAATAAAGCTATTATTAAGGTTATTATTGATACTGGAGCATCTCATTCTCTTATTGGCTTAATTCCCTAGAGTTGTAGTAATCAGTGTGTGAGTTAAAACTGTTTAAAAACTGAATGGGAGCCAAGTGTCAAGGTGACATAACACCTGTAATACTAGCTCTTTGGGGGACTGAAGCAGGAGGATCAAAAGTCTGAGCCCAGGCTGGACAATTTAGAAAGACTCTGTCTTAAAGTAAAAAGCAAAATTCAAAAAAGGCCTGCAGATATAGCTCAGGGCGAAGGCCCTGAGTTCAATTCCAAGTACTACCATGCAAAGAAAAGAAAAGAAGAAAGAAAAGAAAAGAAAAAGAAAAGCCCAAAAGACAAAATGGATTGCTGAGTAGACTGTGATTGTTCCTCTTACTTAGCTTTCTGTCTGTGAAAATCCACTGGCAGACATGCCCTGAGTCAAATCAGCTGATTTGGCTTCAGGCTGTCTCAAATAGTCTCATGAAATGTGACTCTTCATTTTAAATTTGAGAATCTAATGCTCTTCGATGTTTCCCAAATCTTACTTATAATCAATGTCACACTTCTGTGGAAGCTATAAAATATATTTCAGTGACCGAAAGCCAATCAAAAGACTATCTAGAGATTTACTGCTTTTAAATTGGAAGTGGAGTAAGCGCGGTGGCTGAGAAATGGGAGAGAAATTCCAGTGCCGAGTATTCGAGTATTCACTGAGACCCTACCACTGTCCTTTGTTAGTCTTTGCTCATTTCAACCAATTTTACCTTTAGTCAAAGACTTACATTAATAAGTGTAGAGAGTTGGGAATTTAGCTCAGTGGTAGAGTGCTCACCTAGCAAGTGCAAGACCTTGAGTGTGATCCCCAGCACTGCCCCCCCTGCCAAAAAAAAAGAATAGGTAAATACTTGTTCTACTGATTGGTCCAATAAAGACTAGTCATGGTGCTAGGAAATATCATGCATACTGGAAAGATGTTTCTCATTTTAACTCTAGAGTTTAGGCAGGGAGTGTTGACAGTCTTATCTCTCAGGGTTATTATGAAGATTTGCAAGTATTGTTTTTTGTAAAACACTTGGTGAAGTGCCAAACACACCATAAATACAGACTGAGTATCCCTTATTCCTTATCTAAAATATTTGGAAATAGAAGTGATTCAGATTTTGGATTTCTTTCAGCCTTTGGGAATATTTACATGTACATAGTGAGATATCTTAGGGATGGGACCCCAAATTCATTTATGTTTGATATTCACTTCATACACATATCTCGAAGGTAATTGGGTGCATTATTTTATTGTGCCCATGGCTTGACTTTGACACATCATATGTTATAAACATCTTAGGTTTTTTTTTTTTTTTAAAGAATTAGACTTCCTGGGAACCTAAAGAAATGCATCAAGAATGACTGAAACTTCTGCTTATTATTATTATTGTTAGTAGTACATGTTTGCAGTACATAATGGTTACATTTATCATGGGTGAGTTTATACATGTACATAACACATCTTAATTCTTTTTTTGTTCATGTCCCCTCTCACCCGCTCTGCTCCTTCCCAAATCTTGTTCTTCTTCCCACTTGCACAAACTCTATTTCCATTTTTTAAAATAGAGTAGCAGACAACTTAAAGTATGATTATGTATAATAGCAATGTATGAAGGCTATTGTACAGATGTTATTTTGTTGTTGTTGTTAGAAATCTCTAACGAACTGGTATTGCTTTTTAACCTCCCACCTAAAGAAGAAAGAACAAAACAAAATCCATATTATTAGATTGGTCTGGGTTCTTTCTTGGTTACCATGTTGTATGGTCCAAAGATCTATATATTAGGTCCTTTGTTGCTGACACTGATTGTTCTAGCTCTTAGTTTTTCATCTTTTAGCAGTGTCTGGTTAACTTGACTATGTGATGCTTGCAGATTTGCCTATTTGTTTTGCTTTGTTTTCCATACTATGGCAATTCCAAGGAGGAGGTATTTTGTTAAGATAAAGCTTTCATCTCTCTTCTTGGAGTTTATGTCTTGCCTTTTCTAGTACTGTGTCTTTTGCTTTTTAAGTATCTTAAACATATTGATGCCAACAATAAATAGTAAGATGTTCAGAATTCCGAGGGAAATATTTCTCAATTATTTACAAACTTCTTTGTCCTCAGTATTTCCTTCTTTTTTGCCATTCAAGCACTTAGTCTGCTGAGTATTTAGAAACTCAGAAGGGATGCAGTAGGGAGAAAAAACAGGTAAAAAGAATCTTTCTGGATTTATCTTTCGAAAGCTAAGTTCGTTAAAGAGTTTAGACCAGGTAGATCTGAGGGAAATATCAAAAGTGAGGAAATACTTCTGAGAGACACATCAAGTGTCAGATATTTCCCTGAGGGGTAGTTTAATCAAGAAGGAAAAAGGGAATATAAAAATATTCCCTTGGGTGTTGGCAAAGAGCAATGATCAGAGAATGAGCTTTGATCTCTGCAGAGAAAAAGGGATCTCTACTTCTTGGCCATGTGCCAGACAGACAACAGGACCCAAGGAAAGAGCACATATTGATGTGTTAAAGAAATGTCAGATGACAAGGCATCTAGCTGTACTGCAGGAAATCTCAGCCGGAGCCTTCGTGGTGCTGAAAGAAGATGGCACAGAGACACCCACTGTGATGGGGCATGGTGCACGGTGTGGATGGGTCTGCTCTGAGCCTTGACAATAAACCTTAAGCTTTCCCTGACAAATCCCCTCAGAGGAATCAGTGCAGGCTGGCTATGCACAGAGGGATGTTTCTATCCCACCCACCATACTTCAGTTTTCTATTCAGTTTCGTTGTGTTAAATTACACAAAGATTCCTGAGAGATCATCTCTCCAGGATCCATGAGCTCAGATTTCCCTACACTTGAGTGTGCAATCAGATGGACTTCATTTGATAGCATTGTCTCCTGTGCTTTCAGTGACCATCTATTTAAATTACCTCAGGTTGGATGGACTAGGTAAACAGGGCACAGTGAGAGTTGTGTAGTTCTGGGGCAGGGATGGAGCTTCTGGTGAGAAGCTTATCTTGTTCTTAATAAAATTCACCGACAGCAGGGGCAGCTGAAGACCTGGAGTTAGTAGGCTAAAAACAGCCAGCTGAAAGTGTCATGTCCTAATCCATGGAAGTGGTAAATGTTACTTTACCTGGACACAGAATCTTTGCAGATGTGATTAAATTAGGGATTTTAGATGTATGACTATGCTGAATTGCACAAGTAGTTCCTAAATGTAGTCCTTGTCAGAAAAAGGCAAAGGGACATATGAGATAGGGACACAGAAACGAAGGGGGAGGAGGGCTATCATTTTCTGAGAGAAGTCTGTTTCTTTCAAAGTGATAACTTGTGATAGTGCTTTCTAAAGTGCAAAGCTAATACAGTACTGTGTCTTTGCTTTTAGCTTTTTTGGCAGTTCCTCTGACCTGGGATATCTTCTCAGCTTCACCCAAATCTGTAAGGTAGAAGGCAGACATCTTATTCAACACCTCATGGTTTGCATATATACATTTTCATCTATGCAAGTGTTTTATGTATACTTATAAATTATAAGTTTAGACTAGGTAGATCTGAGGGAAATATCAAAAATTATTCTATGTTAACTTGATCTTATTAGTATTGGTGTATTTTAAGCAACTCTTAGAAAATATACTTTTTAATCATTATATAATACTTTTTATATAATTATAAAAAGTGTTAACCTATTCTTGCTTTATATATTATTTTCCAAATGTTTAAAAACATAACTCATACTTTGAGAAATAGTCCCCATACAGTTTCTTGCACATCTACCAGAATGAACATGTTTATAAAAGAATAACTTACATGTAAAATTATATAGACTTTGAAAGTGTTTTTATACATGTTATCAAGGTTTTTGAGATAATTTAACAATTTATACTCCTACTTCAAGTCTTTAAATATGCCTATTGTGTGGCATGGTAATGGTTTAGATTTAAAATGTACACCCAGGGCTGGGGATTTAGCTCAGTGATTAGAGTGCTTGCCTTGCAAGCACAAGGCCCTGAGTTCAATCCCCAGTACCACAAAAAAAAAAAAAAAAATTAAAATGTACACCCAAAATGTCATGCATTTGGAAGGTGATTGGCACATGAAGTGGGCTAGTCTCATCAGTGAAGGGTATATCCTTGACCTAGGCTCCTTCTTTCTCTGTCTGTTTCCTGGCTGCCATGATATGAGGAGCTTTCCTCTGCCAGGTCCTTCTACCATGCTGTTTCTGCCTTGGAGCTGGTCAACCATGGACTGAGCCCACTGAAACTGAGAGCCAAATAAACCTCTTTTTCTTTAGGTTGTGGGTGTCAGATCCTAGCAACATGAAAGTGACCTAATAAAGAAATTGGTACTACCAAGAGTGAAGTCATTGCTATAACTATGCCTGACCATGTGGTTTTAAAGGCTTTGTTACTTTTTTGTCAGAAAAGCTTGGAGAAATAGGCATGAGAAGACATAGAATGTTCTAAGTAAAGGCTGATGGGTAATTCTGATTGGAGCTCAGAAGACCCAAAATGTTGATAGGAATGTGGCCAGTAAATATTAGGCTTAGAACGTTTCTGTTAGAAACAAGGACTCCATCATTAGTTGGAATAGAGGCCATGTGTATTATGGTATTGCAGAAAATTTGGCTCCATTTTTTGTTCACGTTCTTAAATTTTCAGGAAACTGAGATTAAGACAGACTAATTAATCTGGCAGAGAAAATTTCAAGGCAGCCCAACATTCAGGCTGTGGCATAGATACAGCTGGCTGTATTCAGCCAGATTTACAGTGAGAAGCAGGAACAAAAAGTGCAGCCAAATAATGTGAAGCTTGGCTATAAAAGCAGTGCCCACAAAATTGGGACAAAAGACAGCATGGTTGTTGTGAAAATTAGCATGAAAAAGAAACCAAGAACTTTGCACAGTGACAAGAAGAAAGATGCCTTGAAAGCATGTTGAAAATCAGCAGGACCTCATTCTTTACGGGCTCAAGGGTGCAAAACAGTAACTCTTTCATTTGAGAAGAGAGTCCCTAACATACTTGCTCATTCAGGGCTGCATAGGGAAGTGTATACCTTACTTCAGCCATCCAAAGTGGCTGCTGCAGCCCTAGTCCAAGCGTTCTGGCTGCTTCTCAGCCTAGTGGTTGACCTTGGCATCATCCACATGGTGCTGTTTTATCAAGCATGCAGAATGCAAGAGTTGCAGGGTTGCAGAGGCTTCCATCTAGATTTCAGAAGACAGTCTGGGAGGCCAGGCAGTGTGCTATGAGAGGGTAGTTGTGAAGCTGTGAGAATGAACCTTAAGGTACATAAAAGACCCCAGAAAGTTGGAGATGCCAGGAGCATGTGACATATTCTGAGAAAGTGTAGGCAGTGAGTGGAGTCACCCCAGGAGAGAGGCTGTGTGGACTGTAACCAGAAAGGCCACAGGGGTGGTCTACCCAAGCTCATTGGAGGTGTTGGATATGGAGTTACAGGATTTAATGTTTGCCTTTCTGACTTTTGGTTTTGTTTTGGTTTTATTTCTTTCTCTCCTCCTATTCCTTTCTTTTGGAAAGAAAATGTTTGCATTGTGCCATTGTATATCAAAAGTTTTTAACTTTCTTTTTGATTTTATGGGGCCTCATAGGTAAGAGTTTGCCTTGAGTTTCAAAGGTGACTTTGGACTTGGACTTTTCAGCAGTGCTGGAAATGTTAAGACTTTGGAAACTCTTAGAGATTATTTAAATGCATTTTGCATAATGGGATGGACATGAGCCTTTTTGGGGACCAGGGGTGGTATGTTATGGTCTAGAGCTAAAATGTACCACCAAAATATCACTGGAAGTGTATTTGGAAGGTGATTGGGTCAATAAATGTGCTATCCATATCAGTGGATTAGTCCACTGATCTATATATAGCTGATTGTGCTTTTCAAAGGCAGGCTCTGATAGGAAGAGATGGGTCACTGGAGGGCATGAGCAAGAAGGGTGTAGTCTTGTCTTGGGCACTTTCTCCCTCTCTCTACTTCCTTGACATGAACAGCTTTCCTCTGCCAGGCCCTTTTATCATGCTGCTTCTGCCTTGGCACTAGCCAGCTATGGACCAAACCCACTGAATCTGAGACCCAAAATAAACCTCTCTTCCTTTAAATTGTGTGTGTTAGGTATTTTGTTCCAGCGATGGGGAAGTTGATTAATACCAGGACCGTCATAATAACTATTTCCACTAAAATGACACACCATCCTCATCATGTGGGTAACACCACACAGGATTGATTTTCCAATGAGAACGTTGTCAGTCTTACCTGCCATTACACTGGTGGCAATTCAGAGGGCTCAAGTACAGAAAAGACCCAACCTGGCATTTTCTAGTGGGACCTGGATGCATCAGAGACAACTTTCTAAGTTTTCCTGTTTTTTTTTTTTTTTTTTTTTTTTTTTTTTTTTTTTTTTTTTTTTTTTTTTTTCTTTGCTAGGATGTATTTTAGTTTCCAAGAATCAATTGGGCAAGATGTGTAGAACAGAATAGCTAAGAAATTATTTACATTTGAAGCTTGTGTAATTGTCTACTATGAACCTAACGAAGTACTATACATTTAATGGCCCCCAAAATCAAAATTTATTATGTCACCTCTCTCTAGGTCAGAAGTCCAGTATGGTCAGCAGGTTTCTTTGCTGCAGTTTCCCAAAATGCTGAAAGGTGGAGGCTCTGAGGGAGAATCTGCTGCCAGGCTCAGTAAGGTTGTTGCAGAATTCAGGTCTAGGCGATTTTCTAACTGAGGTCTCTGTGTCCTTCTGGGTTTCAGCCAGGCCTCATTCTCAGCTTCTAGGGGCTGTCTTCATTTCTTGGCTCAGTGACTTATTTTCAAAGCCGTTTGAAGTACAGTAGGTCAGGTCCTTCTTGTGCCTCATTTTTTCTGCTGTGTCTTCTGCTACATCTCCTTTTCTCTCTAGGCAGCAAAAATTCTCCATGTGTAAGATTTCATGTGGTTAGACTGGGTCCACCATGATAATTGAGGACAATTTC
>PVJO010008095.1:34622-77446 GCA_004026905.1 Hystrix cristata | reverse complement strand
TGTTATGGTTTGTGTCTAGATGTTCCCCCAAAGCCTCATGTGGTAAGAGATAGCTGGATCTAGAGTGTGTGATTACTAAATTGATCCATTGATTGGTTTGGCATCGTTCTGCTGGGATCAAGGATGTGAGACTGAGATTGGGGGTGGGAGTGCGGGCCGCCCTGGGGGCAGGTAGCCTAGATAAAAGATACAGGAAGAAGCTAACTAGCTGCTTGTTTGCATTGCTTATTCGCATACATTCCTTGCAATTCCTCACTTTGCTTTGCTGCCGGTCAGCTGGTCGGTTGGCCGCCCGGCCCGCCCTGCCTCTGCCATGCTGCCCTGCCTCGGACCCAGCGGACTATAGACTGAAACCTCTGCAGACTGTGAGCTAATAAACCTTTCTTCCCCTAACTTTGGGTGTCGAGTATTCTGTCCCAACAAGGAGAGAAAAGTAACTAAAACAGTGACCAAAACATCCAGACCCACCCTCACATCCCTTCCTCTCCCTTCCCCAGAAGTAAAAATGTGGATTGAACCCAGAGCCTTCATACAGAGTTACATTCCTAGCCCTTTATTTTTGAGACAGGGTCTCACTAAGTCCCTAAGTTTACCAGGTTACACTAGAACTCGAGATTCTCTTGCCTCAGCCTCCCTGAGTGCTGAGATTGCAGGTGTGCACTACTGGCTCATAATTCTGTTGTTTGGTTGTTGTTGTTTTTTTTTTTTTGAAGCACTGTCTTGCTATGTAGTACAGGCTGGCCTTGAACTCACTATATAGCCCAAGCTGGCCTTGAACTCACAGTGATCCTCCTCCCTCAGCCTCTAAAGTGCTGGGATTACAGGCATCTACCACTATGCCTAGCCGTTTGGTGGGCCTTGTGCTTGCAACTCAGGGCCTTGTGCTTGCAAGGCAAGCACTCTAACCACTGAAATCCCCAGCCCAGGTTGGTTTTTTGAAACAGGGTTTTGCTATGTAGTCCAGGCTGGCCTTGACCTCATAGTGATCCTTCTGCCTCAGCCTCCCAAGTGGTAGGATTGGAGGCTTGTGCTACCACACCCAGCTTTAGAACTCTTATTCTTTTTTTTTTTTTTTTTTTTGTGGTGTCGGGGATCGAACTCAGGCCTTTGTGCTTGCAAGGCAAGCACTCTAATCACTGAGCTAAATCCCCAGCCCCTAGAACTCTTATTCTTTTCTTTTTTATCTTTTTTGGTTTTTTGAGACAGGGTCTTGCTATGTAGTCCAGGCTGACCTTGAACTCGCAGCAATTCTCCTGCCTTGGCCTCCCGAGTGCTAGGATTATACAGGTGTGTGCCACCATGCCAGGTTTAGAACTCCTATTCTTTTTTTCTTTTTTTGGTGCTAGGGATTGAACTCAGGGGCTTGTGCTTGCTAGGTAAGCACTGTAACCACTGAGCTAAATCCCCATCCCCTGAACTCTTATTCTTAATGAATCAGTTTATAATATTCTGTGTTTAGAGAGTCCTTCTGTACATCTGAACATTGAAAACTTACTTTGCCTGTATTAATTTTACTGTTACATGCTGGGCACTGTTCCAAATGCTTTATGGGTAGTGTGTTATTTTAACAATCCTAGGAAGAAGGCACTTTAAAATTATCTTATAGCTAAGGAGACTGAGGCACAGAGAAGTTAAATACCTACTTCAGTTGCCAACTGACCTTAGGCAAAGTAACCTGTCTGACCCTCAGTTTCCCCAACTAAAAAAACTGTTGGAAAGCAGGCACCATGTGCTTCTATTTTTTTCCCCCTGTACTAGGTACTGAATTCAAGGCCTTTGTTGTACAAAGCTACATTTCCAGATCTTGTTTATTTTTTAAAAATTTGAGGGGTTGGGGATTTAGCTCAAGTGGTAGAGCACTTGCCAAGCAAGTGCAAGGTCCTGAGTCTGATCCCCACACCCCTCCAGAAAAAAGTTTTTTTAGAGCCTTGCTAAGTTGCCCAGGTTGAGCTCTAATTTGTGATCCTCCTACCTCCGCCTCCCAGTGTTGGGATCACAAGCATGTGCCACTATACCCACACCTTGCTCATTCTGTTATCTTTTCTTTTTTTTTTCCATTCTATTATCTTTAAGGGTGTGAATTCTCCCATTGTGCCCTGGTGTCACCATGGAAGGTTTCTTGGCATCTTTGTGTTTCCCTTGCCTGTCGGGAGTCCCTGGCTTCCCTTGCCCACTGTCATCCCCTGGGGCCAGCTTGCTTTTTGGCTTTCATCCCCACTATTACAGACAGCTAATTTAGAGATTAATAGGCAGTCAAATGGGGATAGGCCCTTGAGGGAGTCAGTGCAGAAGATGAGAACACCTCACAACTGTGGCTGGAAGCGCATCTGAAGTAGGCCAGGCTGCAGGATGGAGACGCAATGGCCAGGCCCGTGAGCTTCGCTAGAGATAAACAGCAATTTGAGATTATACTGTATTAGCAATATCTGGTCCAGTAAGTGCAGATAGGCATCAGTATTTGATCCTAGTACTGGAAGAAAAAAATCAAACATAGCTGACTCAGTAAGACTGACTAGAATTTTTTAGTATTTACATTTTTATTTCTAGGTAGGTGACCAGAACATCCAGACCCACCCCCCCATCCCTTCCTGACCTTTCCCCTAAATGCCTTTGTTATAGATAAGCTGAGGTTAACCTTTGCCGTGTAACCTTGGTATGGCCTCACTTCCTTATTGGATCAACATTGGCTAAGGACTATACTTGGAATCCTGTTGCTTGAGTGTAGTTTGACCCACGTTGTAACCACCTTGTCATTTTGCTGTATAAAACATTCTTGGAAAAAAAGCCTCCATGGCAACTCAGTTTTGAGACGACCCCTCCTGTCTCTCAGAAGCTCTCTTGAAGTAAATTTTTCCTACTTTTAACTTCCTTTGTCCTTGAAATTCATTGTTCCACATTCAGGTGACAGGAACTCCGTACATCTGACATCTAGCAGTATGGGAGTTATTTTTCCCCAATCACCTGATGGGCTGCAGAGGTTTCGACCATTTGGTTTATGAGTTTTTCAGAGCAAGTTTTTACAGCAGAGGTTTGGTCTGTGTGAAGGCACCAAGACCCACGGGCCTTGGAATCCTGATCTCCCTCTGTGATAGTTAACCGATAGTGTCAACTCCAGTAAGAAACATCCAACTAGATTGGATCTGCATAGTTCTGGGTATGGCTGAAAGGAATTACTGAAGACAGAAGACCCACCTGTGAGTGACAGCAACTAATAGGCTTGTAGGCTGGATGGAATGAAAGGGAAGTGGAGGAGGTCCACGTCTGTTTCTCTGGAGGAGCTCCAGTCTTTTTTTTTTTTTTTTTTTTTTTTTTTGTACTGGGGATCGAACTCAGGTTCTAGGCAAGCACTCTAACCACTGAGCCAAATCCCCAGCCTAGGAGCTCCAGTCTTTACCTTCACCTTGGATGCTGTCTCCTGGCTTCCAGCACAGACCCTTCAGCCTCCCAACAGGCACTTGCACAGGACTCTACAGTGTGCTCCTCGCCTTCAGCCTTTGACGGGATCCTTCGGACTTTCAGCACAGAGGCAGGCCTTTCATTTTCTTCCACACCTGACTGTGGGCAACCATTGTAAGCCTACCTTGTAAATTCTTATATAATTATGTATCTTGCATTAAATCTGTTTCTCTAGTGAGCACTGATGGATACACCCACAACAGCTTTTTCCATCCTGGGCTGTTGAGGGCTGTTGAGGGCTTACTTCCATGTTTGCATGCCAGGGCCTGGGGAAGGGGATTTTTTTCCCTCCATCGTCTGTGTCCAGAATGGACACTGCTCATTTTAAGCTCTCTGCCATTCCTGGGTCCTCTTCCTTGACAGCCCCCCCCCCACCGTGCTCAAGTGGTTGTTAAAATGCCAACCCTGGGATTTCTCCTCCCCTGCCACTGTGGCTTTGATTTTCTTTCTTTATTTCTGGCACCAAGAAGATTCTGTTTTGCCCTTGAGCTCAGCTATCTGTTAAAAAAAGAGTCAGGTGTAGTGGTACACACCTGTAATCCCAGCACTCAGGAGGCTGAAGCAGGAGGATTTCCATGAGTTCTAGGCCAGCCTGAGCTACATAGTGAATTCAAGGCCAACCTCTGGAACTATACAGTGGGACCCTGTCTCAAAATGCCCCATCTCAGGGCTGGGGATTTAGCTCAGTGGTTAGAACACTTGCCTTGCAAGCGAAAGGTCCTGAGTTCAATCCCCCGCACCAAAAAAAAAAAAAAACAAACTTAAAAAATCAAAATGCCCCATCCCCCCAAAAATAGAGCATTTGCAAAGCCCTGGGGTCCATCCCCAGCATAGACAAAAAACAAATAAAATAAAACCCAGTGACACTTCCTTGTTACATTTAGCTTAATGTATGCGTGTGTTTAGGGTTCGAGATATGATATTGTAGCATTTTCTGGGGCTTGAACTAAAGTCCCTGTGGCTCAAAAAACCCAAAACAACAATCTGGCTCCAAAGTTTTGATAATTCAAGTCTCTGAAATAAACTGACAGTAGAAACATTAACAGTAGACAAATTTAAGATGCGATATGTATATGTATCAGTTCCCCAAGATGAATGTAATTATAATGTATCACAAACATGTACTAATTAAACAACTAACAAAAGATAAAATAGTAGACAAATGAATCATTTAAATTATGTGCATATGCATGAGAGTTAGATAGACTTGTGAGACTCAAAAGAGGGGGTCATATAACTGAAGCTTATAATTTTGAGCCACAAAAAGAAAGAAATTTGGGGCTTTGGGGGATGTTGTGACAAGCCACAGGAGGGCGAGGGGAGGAATGCACAGCAGGCAATAAAGTCTCTGGTGAAGTGCCCTCAGAAGAACAGGTGGCAGCAGCTGTGGTGTAGCTCAGTAGCAGAGCACTCGCTTAACATGAGCAAGGGCTTGGGTTCTATTCCCAGCATGGAGGAAGGGGAGGAGGAAGGAGGGAGGAGGGGGAGGAAAGCTGGGAAGCTGAGGCAGGAGGATCACAAATTTGAACCCTGTCTGGGCAACTTACTACTAACTTAGAGAGACCCTATCTTAAAAATTTTAAAAAGGGCTATCAATGTGGTTCAGTGTGAAAGCTCTGGGTTTAATCCCCAGTATTACAAAACAAAACGAAAAACCACACACATACACACACACACTGCAAAAAAATAAAAAGGGCTGTGGGTACAGCTCAGCACCCCTTCAGTTCTATCCCTAGTACCGAGTTGGGTGGGTGTGTGGCTGCAGCCTGGAATCTCAGTCTTCAGGCAGATAAGAGGATTCCAGAGGTGACCTCTGCTTGCATCCACGGTTTACTTTTCTAACTAGATTTCCTTTATAGATGGACATTTCTGTTACAGAAGGATGGCTTTCCAAAGCTATTCCTGTCTACATTTCTCTGCATAGCCATCTCAAAACCTGTGAAGGAATTCTATTTTGGCTTGTTGTATTTTGGTCTCCTTCAGGGCCTCTGGTGCAATCTCAATGCCTCCAGCCTGGTACAGAGGACTCCTGGGACGGGAAAGCCCTCGGAGTCCCCTCCTGCCTGCTCAGGCTCCTGTGTCCTGGCTCCACCAGTGGCAGGGTGTGCTGCAGTCCCTGCCAGGCTGAGTCAGTGTGGGGGATGCCGGGTGGCTGCTGATGGAGCCTGGTGTCCAGGATGAGATACAGGCATCCAGGATGAGATGTTTTGGAGGGATGCGTGAGGCACAACTTCCATGGACAGTGTGCATGAGGGGGGTGGGTAGTGGGGGAAGTGTGGTGTGGATGTGCGGTGTGAGCAGTTGGGCAGTTGGAGGCAAATGGGAGGTGCACAGTGTTGCGTTGTGCAGGAGTTGTGTGGAAGATACACAGTGTACAAGGTGTGTGATACCATTTGTGTGAAGTGTGGGTTGGTGTGTTGGGGAAATAGAATTTAATCAGACTCTCGCTGAGTGCAGTGATGGCACAGGCCTATAATCCCAGCTACTAGGGAGGCTGAAGCGGAGAGGATTTTGAGTTTTACTACAGGCTGGGCAATTTTGCAAAATCTTGTCTCAAAATTTAAAAAGGACCAGAGATGTAGCTCAGTGCTTTCTGAGAACTGGTAAAACAAAACGAAACAAAACATGTAGCTATCCTTCATACTAATGAAATTCTCACCCTTGCCCTAAAAGTAGGAGTCTCACAGTACCAAAGGTGAGTCACAGTCTTCCTGAATATAAACACCAAAAGTAAAGTTAACCTACAACAATTTGTGTAAAAATAAAAAAGGAGGGTCGGGGATTTAGCTCAGTGGTAGAGCACTTGCCTAGCAAGCACAAGGCCCTGAGTTTGATCTCCAGCACCCAAAAAACAATAAACCAAAAATAAAAACAATAAAAATAAAAAAATAAAAAAGGAGCCAGGCTTTAGGCGCATGTATGTAATCCCAGCACCCTGGGAGGCTGAGGAGGATTACAAATTTAGTCAAATTTAGGCAATTCACCAATTTAGTGAGACTCCTATCTGTTTTTTTTTTTTTTTTTGTACTGGGGATCGAATTGGAGCCTTATGTTTGCTAGGCAAGCGCTGTACCACTTGCGCTAAATCCCTACTCCGTTCTTTTTGGTGCTGGGGAAACTCCGTTATTTTTGAGGCAGGGTCTTCCTACAAAGTTGAGGCAGGCTTTGAACTCATTATGTAGCCCAGGCTGACCTTGAATTCGCGGCGATCTTCCTCCCTCAGTGCCATCACTCCCGTTTTAAATTTTATTTGAGGCAGGTTCTCACTAAGCAGCTAAATTGCCCAGATTGGGTTCAACCCTACTATTCTCCTGCCCCGGCCTCTCTGCGTGCTGAGGTTACAAATGTGCGGCACAGCCCAAGGTTGGCGCAGCACCTCAAGTAGTTCGCAATGGGACCTGCCCTCTCCGTAGACTTCAGTTTTGAGGACTACCATTCCCGGGATGCCCTGCTCCTCTACTAACGTTAACAACGGTTCTTTTAGATGGGTAGGGACGTATCCCAGCCAATGAGTGAGCCGGATCGAATCGAAACCTTCGCTGATTGCACGGAGGGTGTTGGAATCTTTGGCGCCCTTGTGTCAGTGGTGGATGCGAGATGGGTGGATATGCTGACCAATGAAAAGACAGGGAGGTAGAGCCGGAGAGTGTGGGCGGAGAGGGGTGCTGACTGGCAGGCTGTTCATCCAATGAGAGGCCGAATTCGCTGGTTGGGGCGGGCGTGGGGAATAGAGGCGGGCGTGCGTGGCCGTTGGGAGAGATGGCGGAACCTGCGAGGAGAAGGGTTCTGAGAGCCCGAGGCGGTGGGGTGGGCCGAGGGCCGCCGGGTGGCCGGGGCGGCCGGGGCGGCCGGGGCGGCCGGGGCGGGCGTCCTCGCGCTCAGCAGTCTCCCGTCGAGTTCACTGTGGAGACAGTGCTTGTGGACTTGGTCGGCGACAGCGATGAGGATGTTCTGGAGGTCGCCACTGCGAGCGGCGCGGCGGATCCGGATGAGGTCCAGTTCTCGGATCCTCGGGTGCCTGCCGCGCCCCAGGCCGACAGCGACAGCGACAGCGACGCGGCGGACGAGCAGCCTGCCGGAGCCCCGCGGACCCTGGTCAGGCGGCGGCGGCGGCGGCTGCTGCTGGACCCACAGGAGGCGCCGGTGGTTCCGGTGTACTCCGGGAAGGTCTGCCGGGCCGGGCAGGGCGCGCTGCAGGGGTGCTCCGAGACCAGGCGAGGGTGCCGGGGGCAGAGGAACACAGGGCTCCTGCGGTGCCTGCAGACGGGGGAGGGAAAATGTTGAGGGCCGGCTGTTGCGATTATGTGGTTCTCCGGCGCTCTTGCGGGTACAGGGAGGCCGAGGGGCGGAGGTTCCTGAGGGTCCGAGATGAGTGAGAAGACCTGGAGCTGGGGTTTGGGGCACATTAGATTTTGAGGTTGGAACCCCTCTCTAAGGATGCCAGGAAGCCGGGGTACAGGGAAAATTTCCTGGTTTCTCTTTCAGTAGGGGAAGGACTTGGGACTAACCTCCCCTTTTTATTTTTGTAGGTAGAAAGCAGTTTCCATCCCATCCCAGATCCCCTGTCTCTCCTGAAACAATACCCTGCTGAGGAAGGTAAGGGAGGGCCCAGTACTGACTTCTCTGAAGAGACTTCTGGAGTATATATACATCCCTGCAGCCAGTCTCTCCCCCGGTGCTGGATAGAACCTAGAGACTTGAGCATGCTAGCTAGCAAGTACTGAACCACTGAGCCACATCCCTAGCCCTGATTGTCTCTTGAGGGTCAGGGGGAGGGTATGGGAGAGGAGTCTCATGTTGCTGTGGTCCCTTAAGGAGCAGGATTTTTAGCCAGAAGGCACAGGAACTGACTTGGAAGTGCTGTCTAACTGCTCCCTCCCAACTCGGCACAAGAGTGTTACAGATTTCAGATGCCACCTCCAGATAATTTGATTCTGTAATCCTAGTGGGGGCAGTGGAAGGGAAGGTGTTGAGGGAGGTGTCGAGAATTTGTGACATCTGGTTACATCTACAGTAAGTTCCTTGGGAATGCTCTGGAGCCAGGAGGATGTTCATTGAAACTTATCTGGGCTTCCAGTCTTTGTCCTTCCCCAGATATGATTTTTGCAGATCTTTCGCAAAGGGCAGTGAACAGGATCACTAACAAGGAAGTGATCCAGTTTGCAAATGCAGACTTTGGATCCAGATTTCTGTACCATGAAGGATCATGGCAGACTATTTAAGAACAGACTCAGGAGCCATCTGGCCTGCGTTTGAATCCCAGCCCTATCCCTTAATAGCTGTGTGACCTTGGGCAATTACTTAATCTCTCTTTTTTTTTTTCTTTCTTTCTTTTTTTTTTTTTTTTTTTTTTTTTTGGTGCTGGGGATCGAACTCAGGACCTTGTGCTTACAAGGCAAGCACTGTAACCACTGAGCTAAATCCCCAGCCCCGATTTAATCTCTTAATGCTTTGATTTCCTCATTAGGAAAGTGAGGATAATAGTGGACCTATGTCAAAGGATTTGGATGAGAATTATTTAAAGGGCATATAGAGAAAGCTGTCTCTTGTCCCTGTGTATGGTTTAGAACAATGGTATGTGGGATGCAGAAGTGACATTGTAAAAGGTACCTCTACTTGCTACTCAAAATGTGAGCCCAGCAGTGTTAGGCATCCCACAGGAGCTTGTTAGAAGTGCAGGATTTGGTGTCTGCGGCAGCTGCTGTACTTAGCCAGCACAGGATTTCTCAACCTCAGCATTACTGATGTTTTGGGCTGGAAAATTCTTTGTTGGGGGACTATCCTGTGCATTGTAGAAAGTTTAACACCATCCTGACCTGTCTCTACTAGATGCCAGTAATGTACCCCAACCCCCTCCCTTCTACATTGTGAGAACCAAAATTGTCTCCAGATGTTGCTACATGTTCCTCAAGAGGCAAAATTGCCCCTGATGGAGAACCACTAATCTAATGTTGATTATCATGGTTTCATTTGCATAGTATGTATGTATGTATGTGTGTATTTTTGCAGTACTGGATTTGGAACTCACGTTCTTGCCCCTTCTAGACAGGTACTTTAGCACTGAGCTACAGTCCCAGCCTAGCAGTGTGTTTCTTTTTTTTTTGATCCTGGGGATTGAACTCAGGGCCTTGCGCTTGCCAGGCAAGCACTCTAACCACTAAGCTAAATCCCCAGCCCCAACAGTATTTATTTTTATGCTTCACACTTTTTTTTTTTTTTTGGGAGGTGGGTGGTACATGGGATTGAAGCTGGGGCCTTGCACATGCTAAATGTAGACTCTACCACTGAGCTATACCCCAGTCTTACAATGCACTTTTATTGGAAGCAAGCAAATGGGAAAGAGTTTATATTCTAGAAAAATATTTGATTTTTTAAATTAGAAATTTAAGTTAAAATGAGTGGTATAAAGAAAAATATTAAGCAAATAACAATTATGGCCCCCGAATACTTTTCCAGTATTCTTGAGTGGTCCTGTATGTATTTTGGGGGCTCAGCAGTCTCCTTTGTCTGGCCTTTCTTTTTTTCAAAAACTTTTTTGGTGGTGTTGAGCATCAAACCCAGAGCCTTGTGTGTGTTAGGCAAGTGGTCTACCACTGAGCTATACCTTGAGCTACCCTTTTAGACCCTTCTTAAAGCCTCTGACTTGTTTCTCCTTGGCCTCTCGCTGCTCTCTCTTGTCTAACCCTTTGCACTTTTCCTGCTCTACTCCTAGAGCCAGATGTGGCAGATTCCAGCAGTCCTTACCCTGAGGATCCCCCATTTCCAACCTCTCCCTGGAAGAAACTGAGGCGTAATGATGAAAAAGAAGAGAAGGAGAAAAAGAAGGTGTATCTGTGAGTGAGAGTGGGATATTTGGGCCTGGAGAACAGGAAGGGAATTGGAGAGGTAAGCTGAGGCAGGTGGGACCCCGGAGTGATTCCTGAAAGGGGAAGGAGAAGGCATGGAAGGAGTCTGGAGGCTCAGGTTGGAAAACAGTGGCCCACCCCACAGGACTTTCAGACTATCCATGGGAATGGAGTCTGGGGCAGTGCAGGGATGAAGAATGAGACCCACCTTCTCTGTGCTTCTGTTTCCTTGTTTGTAAAATGGGGATAGTTGTGGTAACTGTCAGAATAGTTGAGTAGATGAAGAATATTAAGTGCCTGCTGTCTGTTGGATATTATTGGACATTTACCTGGAAAGTGACTTATTTTATTCTTTATTATTTATTTATTTTTGGGGGTGCTGGGGATCAGACTTGGGGCCTTGTGCTTGCTAGGCAAGTACCTTAGATGTAAATCCTCAACCCTGAAAGTGACTTATTTTAAAGTAGACATTTTCCTCCCTCATATTTGGGTCTCGTAGCTATGAAAACGATGTCTCATTTTTTTCCTGTCCCTTTCCTACCTTTGTCTTCCAGAAAATGGATGTTACTGGGAGGTGCCTCTTGATTCTCCAGCTCCCTCCCTGGTTCCTGGGAGTCCATGGCCCATGAAAAGAAGTACAGGGTTGGGGTTTCTTCTTCACCTTCATCCTGTCCCTCTCTTCTCTACAGGGTTCAGGACACCTCTCCTTCACCCTCACCTCCACCAAGAAGCAAAAGCAGAAAGCATACTCGGGCACTCCAGAAGTTAAGGTGCCAGCTCTGGGGCTCCTCGCCGCGGTGGGGAGGGGCAGTTTGGTAGGTGGCTGATTCCAGCTGACCTGAAGCCTTCTCTGCACCCAGGGAGGTGAACAAGCGCCTCCAAGATCTCCGATCCTGCCTGAGCCCCAAGCAGCATCAGGGCCAAGACCACCAGAGCCAAGATGATGAGGTGGTCCTAGTAGAGGGTCCTGTCCTCCCAGAAAACCCCCGGCTCTTCCCACTCAAAGTCCGGTGCCGGGCTGATGTGGTCCGATTGCCTATCAGGATGGTAAGTGTCTGAGGGCCTGCAGGAGGAGGACGTAGGAGCTATGCTGCGAAGAGGGACCACATCTTCCCTTTTCATCCTGCTCTCTAGAGCTACTGACCACTCTTTTCATCCCTCCATGCCTTATACTTGCTGTTCCCTTTGTTTTTTCCCACAATTTCCCCTTTTTCTGGCAGACTTCCTACTCATTCTTCAAGGCTCTACTTAAGCATGTGTCTTCTAGGAGGCATTTCTTGGGGGTGCCTCTGTAGGGTCGTGCTTCCCTCTTGGGGTTGTCCTCAACTTGCTGGACATGGTAGATGTCACTCAGTCATCCTGGGTTCCCAGCTTCCTGGCAAACACTGATACTGTGTAGGAATGGCCCCAACACCAGGAGTGAACACAGAAATGACTGCTAATGATGCATGAATCAAGCAGTAAGCTGGAGGCTACAGACTGGCTGCCCATAGCCTTATCAACAGCGCATGTGTTGTTTGCTCTATGGGTGCATTTAACATAGATGTGGGGCTGGAGATAGATGTGATTCATGATAGAGTGCGTGCCTAGCATGTGAGAGGCTCCAAGTTCCATTCCTAGCACTGCAAAACAAAACAGGTCTGGGGCTGGGGATTTAGCTCCAGTGGTAGAGTGCTTGCCTAGCAAGCGCCAGGCCCTGAATTTGATCACCAGAACCCCCCCACCAAAAAAAAAACCACAACAGGTTTGTTGACAACCTTTGCAGTGGATGTTCAGACAAGCATTTCTGGCTCCTCTTAAAAATGGGAAGACGCAGTCAGACTGATCCATATTCACACAGGGTAACGGTCACCTGAAGTATATAAGAGCTGGGTAAGCCAGGGGTGGTGGCACACACCTGTAATCCCAGCACTCGGGAGGCTGAGGCAGAAGGATTGCCATGAGTTTGAGGCCAGCCTGAACTGCATAGTGAGTTCAAGGATGATCTGAGCTGAATAACGAGACTCTGTCTCAAAAACCAAAAAAAAAAAAAAAAAAAAAGCTGGCCTATTTAAATGGTCATGTGATTCATTTGTGGTAATCTCACCATTCCCTTTTTTCTCTTAAACTATGGCTGCTTGTTTTATTCTACACTTGCTGAGTAAGTATGGTGACACAGCTAATTCAGCAAGTAGCTCAGGCCAGAAACTTGTGTTTGGGGTAGTGGTGTTGGGTTGGGGGTGGGCTAGGGAATTTGAAAGCAGGAAGGCTTCCTTTGCTTCTTGTCCCCTTCTCTAGTCGGAGCCCCTTCAGAGTGTGGTGGACCACATGGCCTCCCATCTCGGGGTATCCCCGGACAGGATCCTCTTGCTCTTTGGAGAGACAGAGTTGCCTGCTGCCGCCACCCCCAGGACCCTAAAGCTCGGAGTGGCTGACATCATTGGTGAGTAGGAGGCGAGGTAGTTGGGCCTTGAGGAGGCTTTTGCTGCAGGAGGGGAACAGAGGAACGGTCCAGTGTGGGCCCTGTTTCCAACCCCCCACTTAGGCCTGGCTTCCTTATCCTGCCTTCTACAGACTGTGTGGTGCTAGCAGGCTCCTCGGAGGGTGTAAAGGTGTCTCAACAGCTCCAGCTCCGGGTGCAGGGGAAAGAGAAACACCAGATGCTGGAGATCTCGCTCTCTCAAGTGAGTGGGAGAAGTGGCCGTGCATGTCCCCCCACCTTTCCTCTGCTGTCTCTCTTGTCAGTTTACAGACGGCAGATTCCTCCTAATCCTGACTCAATGGAGACACTGCTCTCCATGTTTTTTTTTTGTTTTTTTTTTTTAAACCAAGAGCATGTATTGGTACATTCTACATACATTGGTCACATTCATTACATTTATTCTGTAGCTATACATGGTGCATCTTGGTTCTGCTCTCCATGTTCTTGGGTGCCTATCCAGCCTAGATAGGGAGGAAGCCCATCATTCAACTTCCCTTCTGCTGCTGCTGGGACCTGTGCTCTAATCTTCAACACTTATATGTGGGACAGCACTGTTGTTACACTCACTTAAGAAATAAAGAGGGTTGGGGATTACCTCAGTGGTAGAACGCTTGCCTATCAAGTGCAAGGCCCTGGGTTTGATCCCCAGCACCACCTCCCTCCCACCCCCCAAAAAGAAAAGGATACTGTGGCAGGAGGATCACAGGTTTGAGGCCAGCCTGGACTACTCAGTGAGGTTCAAGGCCACCCTGGATTATACAGCAATACCCTATCTCAACAGGGGAATAAAAGGAAATCAAGATCTAGAGAAGCAGAATGACTTGCTATGTTCATTTTTTATGGGAGCTATAGTGAAATACAGCAGGGGAGACCCCACCTTATCTGAGATTTGCCTTTAGATATTTCAGGTACCTATGGAACAGAAAATATTAAGGAGAAAATTCTGGAAATAATTTATAAGTTTTAAGCTGTGTTTTAAATCATTCTGCATAGTGTAACAATCTTGCACTATCCTCACCATCCCACTCTGTCCCACCCAGGTCTGACTCATACCCTTGTCCAGCTTCTCCACATGGCATACACTGTCCGACAGCCCATTAGTCACTCAGCAGCTGTCTGGGTTGTCAGACTGACTGTTAGGATATCACATTGCTTGTGTTCAGGTAACTCTTAATAGCCCCAAAGCACAAGCCTAACAATGCTAGCCATTTGGATATGACAAAGAGAAGCTGTGAAGTCTGTGCCTGCTTGCTTCCTTCCTTTCTTTTCTTTTCCTTCTTTCTTTTCTTTCTTTTTTTCTTTCAACAGGGTCTCACTTTGTGGTTCAGACTGGTCTTGAAGCCACTATGTAGCCCAGGTTGCCCTCACACTTGCAGCAATCCTCCTGCTCCAGCCACCCGAGTGCTGGGATTATAGGCATGTGCCACCATGCCCAAGTTTACATGAAAATTCTTAAGAAGAAAATTATGTGCTGAGGTTGCATAAGATATTTCGAGAGACAGAGACTATATTCACATAATTTTTATTGTAGTTTACAGTGTGTTAAGATTGTTCTAATTTTATTATTAGTTGCTAATTTCTTACTGTGACTAATTTATAAATAAGTGTATATATAAGAAAAAGCAGTACATATAGGGGTTGTTACTGTCCATGGTTTCAGGCATCCACTGGGGGTCTTAGAATGATGGGGACTACTATACCACAGACTGAGCGGCTTCAAATAGTAGAAATCTATTCTCTTACAGTTCTGGAGGCTGGAAGTCTGATATCAAGGTGTTAGTAGGGCTGTGCAACTCTAATGCTCTGGGTAGAATCCTTCTTTGCCTCTTTCTAGCTTCTGGGGTGGCCAGAGTCCCTTGGCTTGCAGCTGCATCATTCTGTGTCTCTCTTTCATCCTAGGACACAAGTTATATTGGATTAGCAGCTACTCTAATCAAGTATGGCTTCATTTTAATTTGAGTATATTTTCAAGCCCCTGAATCCAGATATGGTTGTGTTCATATTTACCAGGGATTGGGAGTATAAGGATCTTTTCTGGGAGACACAGTTCAACCTATAACACTTACTTTCTTTCTTTCTTGTTTTTTTGAGACAAGTTCTCACTGCATAGTTCAGGCTGGTTTTGAACTCACCATGTAGCCCAGACTGGCCTCAAAATTGCAGTGATCCTCCTGCCTCAGCTTCCTGAGTGCTAGGATTATTGGTGTGAACCAACACGCCCAGCAGTAACACTTCTCTAAAGTCACACATGAAATAAGTGGGAGGGTCTGGCCCCTGGCTTGGATCATACTTATATATTGTCCCAGTTCCCAGAGAAGAGCCTGGCTGAACTGGCTTCCTCATCCACTTGCCTTCCCCTCTGGGGGGGCTTTGATGTCACTGATTGGCCCCTTGACCTGTCTCAAGTTCTTTGTCCATCCCTATAGAGATCTCCCCTATCTTCTTTCCATCTTTCCTTCATCCTCCTTCCATCTATTTTTTCTCTCTTCTCCTAGGATTCTCCTCTCAAGACCCTCATGTCACGCTATGAGGAGGCCATGGGACTCTCCGGACGCAAGCTGTCCTTCTTCTTTGATGGGACAAAGCTTTCAGGCAAGGAGCTACCAGCTGATCTGGGCATGGAATCCGGGGACCTCATTGAGGTTTGGGGCTGAAACCCCATTCCCCGTTTGGAGGCTCAGCCAGGACTTAGGGAGAACTCCTTTTTGGCCCAGTAAGGACTAGCAGAAGGTGAGGTAGAATTTATTTTTGAAGTGAATTGAAAGCAAGGGATGACCTTGGGCCCCATCTCCTGTTAACCCTGGCCTCAAGCCGCTAAATCCTAGTCTAGTCATGTGGTGGTTGTTGCTGCCCTGAGTGGCCTGTGGCTCCAGGCACTTGTTATGCTGAGTTTTGCAGCCCACCTGTGCCCTTGAACCTCCGTTACTGCCCTTTGCTTCACTGAAATGTCCGTTCTATGAAATTTTGTGCATATTTAAAGAGTGAGTTGAAATAAACGAGGGATGGGGCTGGGGATTTAGCTCAGTGGTTAGAGTGCTTGCCTAGCAAGTGCAAGGCCCTGAGTTCGATCCCCGGCACCAAAAAAAAGAAAAGAAATAAAGGTTGGGTATAGGTTTCCAGGTCTGGGATTTATTCCACACTGAGGACCAACAGTGGCCTTATTCTCACTTGGGGCTGGGTTTACTGGAGGCACGTGCACTGATGGGCTTCTTAGCATGCAGGAGAGTAAGTGAGGAAGTGCATGTGTGCTGTGCCAGAATCACAGGCAGACAGGATATTCTTTTGAAGAATAACTGTAGACTGTAGTGGAGTCTCAGCCCTGAGTGTCTCCTCAACCAGGACCCTTTATAGTCACCTTTTCTGGTGTACATATTTAAGCCATTTTGTTTTAGATCTTGGGGATATAGTCTCATGCAAAAATTCTCTGGTTTTATGACTTTTTCCCTTCACACCATCCTCTTCCATCAGCACTGTGTCTAATATATTTATTACACATTTGAATATGAATGTGTCTTTAAAAATAGAGCGTTTTATGAATGAATGGTATTGTGCAATAGACCTAAGTCTGTTTTCACCCACCATATGTGAAGATCTAGCCTTGCTGCTCATTGTAGACCTGTCATTGCTCTGAACCGCTTCATAGTACTCCACAGAAGTCTCAACTGCATTTTACCCACATGATGCCTTAAGAGGTTGACACCTGGATGCCTCCAATGCCTTGGCACTATATACAAGGCTATGATGAACATCTTTTTCTGGGGCCCCTTCTGTGTTTGTGTGACCAGTTCTTTAGCCTGTGTACCCAGGAGAGGATTGTGGGTCATAAAGATCAGTTTCTCTGATTTCCCAGATTTTTCCACATGGGGATTGACTCTTCCACTTGAAACTTCCCTTTCTCTTCATCCTTACCAGCACTGAGTGTTTCCCAACTTTCTGATTTTGGGTAATCTGATGGGTATAAAGTGACACTGTGTTTTAATGTGCACTTATCACCATTAATTGAGGTACTTTTTTTTAAAAGCTGGGTATGGTGGAGCACGCCTTGTAATCCTAGCACTGTGGAGACTGAAGCAGGATTATAAATTCAAGCCCAGCCTCAGCAATTTAATGAGATCCTGTTTTAGAATAAAAAAAAAAAAGGGCTGGGGATGTAGCTCATTCCTAAGACCCTGGATTCAATCACCAGTATTGCCAAAATAGACAAACAACAACACAAAAGAACTTTTAATTGTATCTATCAGCCTTTCTGATTTCTTTTTTTGTGAATTGCTCATTTTCTCAAGGAGCTTACTTTTTTGTGTGTGTTTGTTTGTTCTGAGGAGTTGCTTGAGTGTTCTTGGGTGATTGCAAATAACTCCTGGAATGGCACCTTGTGTATCTAGGGGTATCATTCACTGAACATTCTTGATTTTAATGTAGACAAATTAACCATTTTGTTATAAAGTTTGTGCTTCTTACTGTCTTTATTTAAAACCTAGTTAAAGATACTGTCATTTTCTTCTGTTAGCTTGATGGTTTTTCCTCTCCTATTGAGGCCACTAAATAAGGCTGAAGTGTAGCTAGGACACCGTGGTGTGACTGGCCGGCAGCTGTTCTGACTGGCAAACACTTGGCTCTCGCTGGTCGGTACCAGGCTATACTGGCTGTTAAATACCGAGCATCATTTTGAAGTGATTTAAAATACACCTTTGTATGTGAGACCAAGTGTTTTTTTAAACCATATAATGAGCCAGTTTTATCAGTTTTGTCTACTAAAAAAGCCATTAACCATCTACTGATAGTGGTATAATTTTAGCAAAAGTATGTCAACTTCAAAAAAAACTTTTGTTGGAATGTGGCATTCCTTTGAACTTTATAAAATTTAAATAATCCATGGTATGTCATAACTCTTCATGTTTTCAGACCTTTTATGGTCATTATTAAGTTTGTACACTTTAAGATTATGTATTCAATCTCAGCAGAATAAATGGCAATACATTCAATCTGTGTATACTTGAAGATTTCTGTCTGCGGCCTTGGTGTGACACCTGCTAAAATCCTTGTGTGACAGAGACCATTAGTTATTTTCCCACATCCATTTTTGCTCCATCTCATGACCTCAAGCAAGGAGCAGAGACACTCGGCATAAAGATAGTATGGTCAGCCTGCTGTGTCAATGAAATTGCATCCGTAGATCCAACTATGTGTTGAAGCTATTAAGGAAAGAAACGTATGTCTGTACTGAGCATGTACAGATCTTTCTTCCTGGTATTATTCCCTGAGCAATACAGTATAACTATTTGTAGAGCATTTACAAGGTAGTAGGTATCATGGGTGGCCAGGTGCCAGTTTTGGTGGAGGGGAGGGGGTGTTACTTCCAGAAAGTATCCACAGGGCTAGCATTGCCTCTGTGCCCTCTCCTCACTTGCCTCCTGTCTGCCTACTGGATACAGAACAGCTCTCCTGACACTGGGGAACTCCAGAACTGGGACCTCATGGCAGGACAATGAGAGGAGCCTGGTGCTCAGCCTGCACATAGCACCTTACCAGCCCCCACACCACTGACCTCTGGACTTTTAAATGAACCAGGAACTTTGTTTTTTTGGAGGGGGGACGGTGCTGGGGATCGAACTCAGGGCCTTGCACTTGCTAGACAAGCACTCTACCACTAAGCTAAATCCCCAACCCCAGGAACTTTTATCTTGTTTAAATAACTTATTTTTGGATTTCTGTCACCTAAAACCAAACCCAATTTTAACTCCAAAATGTTGCAACATTGAGCCAGGTGTGGTAGCACACACCTATAATCCCGACAACTCAGGAGGCTGACGAAAGAGGATCACAAATTTGAGGGTAGCCTGGGCTATGTAGTGAGTTCAAGGCCAGGTAGAACTACATATTGAGACCCTGTCTCATGAAACAAAACAAAACAAACAGATGTCATAATATTGTAGTGATCCCCTTGGGGGTACTTGTGAGATTTTTTCTTAGATGTTTATATCCAGGAATGGAATCACCAGTCATTAGAATGTGCATCTTCCCAGCTCTCTTCCTTCTCTCTGTTTTTTAAAAATTTCTTTTTATTAGTACATGTTTGCAGTATATAATGATCACATTTACCATGGGGGATTTGTACATGTGTACAACACATCTTAATTCTTTTTTTATTCCCTTCACTCCCTTCAACCTTTCTTCTCCTCCCCATTTACAAAATTCTAGTTCCATTTTTTCTTTCAGTTGTTTTTTTTCCTTTAAATTCCTTTCTGAAAAAAATGGAAACAAAGTTCCTGCAAATAAAGAGGGGGAAAAAAAGTAAATAAAGGGGAAGAGGGGCCGAAGGGAGGGAGGGGAATGGGAAAAAAAAGTAGAAGCAAGATACATCATGCACAGGCACAAATTCCCCACAATGAATATTATTATGTACATCTAAAATGCACCACCAAACCAAAACCAAAACAAAAGGAGGACATTATAGAAATGGAAATAAACAACACTGAGATTAAAAAAAAAAAATTTCTGGCTGGGGATTTAGCTCAGTGGTTAAAGCGCTTGCCTTGCAAACACAAGGGCCTGAGTTCGATCCCCAGCACCAAAAAAAAAGAAAAAAAAAATTTCCTTCTTTCTCTCCTCTCTCCTCTATTTTGCAGTAGTGGGCATTCAACCCAGGACTTTCACACTGAGCTACATCCCCCAGCCCTTTAAAAAAATTGGTTTTTCTTCGAATTTTGAGACAGAGTCTCACTAAATTGCCCATGCTGGGCTCCAACTTGTGATCCTCCTGCCTCAGCCTCCCAGAGTGCTGGTATTACAGGCATACGTCACCATACCCTGCTGCAGTTTCTCCTGGATTCTGTTTGATTGGTGACCCAAGTGGTATGACCATTAGCAATTGCTAGAATGTTCCAGTTTCCTCCTGTCTTCTCTAGCACATCATCTAGCAAGGATATCGGAAAGACTTCATTGTAGAAAAATTTGCAGTTTCCCATGGCAGAGAAGTTGTTCACATTTTCCCACGGCTCTTCACGATCTCATTCATCTTCAGAGCAACCCTGTGAAGTAGGTGTTATTCTGATTTTACAGAGGCAAAACACACATTTAGATTAATTAACCTGCCCGCGAACTGCAGACAGAGCCAGATGTAAACACAAGTGAGCCTAACATATGACTCAGAATCTTCGAGACCAGTGGGTTTTTTTTTTTGAGATGGGGTCTTGCTGTGTAGTTCAGGCTAACCTTGAACTCACTGTGTAGCCCAGGCTGGCCTCTGACTCACAGTGATCGAGTTGTTTCAGCCTCCCTGTTGCTGGGATTGTAGGAAGACACCATCAGGCCTGCTGGACCAGTGGTTCTCAGACCTTGAGGTGTACACAAGTCAAGGGGAGCCTCTTAAAATGCACATGCTGGACCAGCTGCTCTGGGGTGGGGCTGAGAGGCCCCATTTCTAATAAGTTGGGGATGCAACTGCTAACAATAGTACTTGAGGTAGCAAGGTACTATTCTAAATTGCCCTTTTTGGGGCTTTTTCTTTATGCCTTTAAATATCCCATCTCCCCGACCCTGCCACCCTCTCCAACTCAAGGGTTAGTTTCTCCAGAAAGGCCCTCATGGGACTGGTCACGTGCTTTCGTGTGTTCTACCTCAGCTTGGGACAAGCCTCCAGCTCCTCACGCTCAACCTGCCATTCCCCTGCGAGACTGTAAGCTCCCAGCAAACACTGTCTTGTTTTTCTTAGACAGCTCTAGCCCAGTATCAGACACATAGTAGTTACCTAACAAGTTTGTTGAATGAATAATTTCCCCACCATCATATTGCATGGGCCAGAAAAGTCACTTTTCTTTTTGCTGCTGGGGATGGAACAGACCTGGAGTTGTGTATGTGCAAGGCAAGTGCTTTACTACTGTGCCACACCCTCAGCCACGCTTCTCCCTCGATACCTCATCTACTTCTCTCACACACCCCATCATCAAATCCATTCTACTTCCCTATCTCGCTCTCAGATAGCTCACTTGTCCCCTTCCATTCTGTCCTACCTAGTCCAGCTGCCACTGCCTGTAGCCTGCTCTCATGACACCGGTCACTCTGCTTCCCCTCCAGCCCATCTTCTGTGCCGAGGCCGAAGTGACCTTTTCCAATATGAATCTGATTTTATTTCCTTTGAGGTACTGGGGATGGAACCTACCACTGAACCACACTCCCAAGAAGATACTATTCTATTTTGCCTTTTTATTTCTTTAGTAAGACCCTTCTCAGTAAATTCCCGGGCTGGCCTTGAATTTGTGATCCCACTTCCTCAGCCTCAAGTGAGACTATAGGTGTGTGCTACCATGCAAGCCTATTTATTTTTAAAGAAATGAATCTTACTATATTGCCCAGGCTGGCCTTGAACTCCTGGGCTCAATGAATCCTGCCTCAGCCTCCTAAGTAGCTGGAACTATAGGCATATGCCACCATGTCTGACTGTTGAATCTGATTTTTTAATTTTTGTAGTGCTAAGGGATCAAACCTAGGGCCTCATGTGCTAAGCAAACACTCTACCATTGAGCCACACTCTGAATCCCAAATCTGATTTTTAAAATGAAGAAAAATTTTAACCTGGACTATCTGGCCAGCCCCTCTTTCCCAGTGCTCCCCTCTTTCAGATCCTGTGTCCATCCTGTTTTCTTCTGTGAGTGAGGCCTTTGAGTATGCTCTTCTGTTGTAGTGCAGTAGCCTCCACTTATCCCCCTGGGTGAGGTGTTCTAAGACATGCTCTCAACCATGGCCGTGTACCTAATGCTGTATACAGTAGTACCTAGATACTCATCATTAATGGTTTCAGAATGCGAGACAAGGGCCGAAAATGGCAGGTACCAAAAAAAAAAAATTGTTTTGGCTGAAAAAGGCAAGTCAGGAGGCAACTGACACCAAGTGCTAGCTTGTGCATAGAGTACCAAATAAATAACTGGTACTGGGACAAAGTTTTCTAATGAAGGGACTGGGGATTTAGCTCAGTGGTAGGGCGCTTGCCTAAAAGTGCGAGGCCCTGAGTTCGATGCCCAGCACCCCTCCCAATTTTTTTTTTCCTAATGAAAATGCTTCAGGTACCAAATTCCATGAGTTTCAGAGCAGTCAAGTACCAAAGTGTGACCGTATGCTGTTTTTCCTTATATATACGTATGATAAAGTTTATAAATTAGGCAAGAGATTAACATCGACTAATAAAATGTTGTATTACAGTACAACAATGTACTGTAATAAAAGTTATTAAATTGTCCTGTGTCTTTGGCTCAGCTGATCACAAGTAATGTGAAAGCCTGGATAAAGCCTGTGTAGTTCAGGCTGGCCTTGAACTCACTCTGCAGCCCAGGATAAAGGGGACTTGTGTATTTCTCCACCACACCTGAGCTCAAGGGTAGCTTCCTCTGAGAAGCTCTCACAACCTCCTGTTACTCAGTCTCTAAAATTCCCAAATGCCGGACTTGTTTTGTGGCACTTTGTCAACAATGAATGTTTTGTTCAAGAAATTTCATCTGTACTTAAATTTCACGAGCCACAATTTTCAAAGCACACAGCAAAAATTGGACTCCAGTTTAAACGGATTTGATTCATATAGACATCTATATTTAACCTCAAAGGAATCTTAATCAAGAGATCCATAAAATTAAAAAGTACCTATACTCAGAGAGTAGTCAAATATTTTTCCCATTTGGCAGAACCAATTAGCATTAAAATATTTGCTTTTTTTTTTTTTTTTTTTCTTGGTACTGGGATTGAACCCAGGGCTTTTGCAGTGAGCTACATCTGCAGCCCTTTTGTTTTTTTTGAGACAGGGTCTTGCTATGTAATTCAGGCTGGCTTTGAGCTCCTGGCAATTCTCCTGCCTTGGCCTTCTGAGTGCTAGGATTATAAACTCCTAAATGCTAGGATTATAAGCATGTACCACCATGTCTGGCTTTTTTTTGATTTTAAAAACAGGTCTGGCTAAATTCCCCAAAGTGGACTAGAATTTGTGATCCTCTTGCCTCAGCTTTCCAGAGTGCTGGGATTATACCAAGTCTGGCTTTAAATATTTCATGTCACAGTTTTAGTTTCGTTAATATCAAGTGGTACTGTGTTCGGACCAGAAGGTTTTTGTTTTTTAACTTATTAGAGTTTAATTTACATGCCTAAAAATTCACTCATTTGGGCATACAGTTCAGTAGAAGTTTGCAGTGATGTAAAGTTTCCTTGTTTTCTCTCTGATCCCAAGCAACCACTAATTTGCTTCCTGTCACCTTTGTTTTGCCTTTTCTAGATTTTTTTGGGGGGGAGGATGGTTTCTTGCTGTGTCTCCCAGGCTGCCCTTGAATTTCTATGCTCAAATCTGCCTCAGCCTCCTGGGTAGTTGGGACTTTTAAGTGCCTGCCACCCTGCCTGGCTACTAGATTTTCATATGAAATAATACAGTATGCAACCCTTTGTGCCTGGCTTTCACTTCACACAGTATTTATGAGATTTAACCACGTTTTATCCATAATGCCTTTTTATTGCTAAGTAATATTCTATTGTATGGATATACTATTCATGTGTTGATGGACATGAGTTTTTTTCCTTTTTTTTTTTTTGTGATTATTATTATTATTTACAGTACTGGGATTGAACCCAGAGAGTGCTGAGCTACATCCCCAGCCCTTTATTTTTTTAGTTTTCTGGGTGCTGGGATCAAACTCAGGGCCCTGTGCTTGCTAGGCAAGAGCTCTACCAACCCTTTATTTTTGAGTAAGGTCTTACTAAGTTGCTCACGCTGGCCTCAAATTTGCAATTCTCCTGCCTCAGCCTCTCTAGTAGCTGAAGTGTCACCACACCTAGCCATTTATTTTCTGTGTGTGTGGTACTGGGCATAAAATTGTCGGCATGATAGTCAAGGGCTCCACCATTGAGCTGTATCTCTAGCCTCCTTGCTATTATGAATAATGCTTTTTGTGTGTGTGGTTCTGGGAATTGAACCCAAGGCCTTTGCACACTCCAATCTTTTTTTTTTTTGAGACAGAGTCTCACTGTGTAGTCCAGGTTGGCCTTGAACTTGCTGTAGAGCCCAGGCTGGCCTCTAATTTGTGGTGATCCTCACCATGCCTGACCACCCCCAGCCTTTTTTGTTTTTTGTTTTGTTTTGTTTTTGAGACAGGGTCTTGCTAAATCACTAAATTTTCCAGGCTGTGCTTGAACTTTCAATCCTCCTACCTGTCTCCCAGAGTGCTGGGATTACAGGCATGTATCATCACGCCCAGTGTGTGTAATGCTTCTGTGAACATTCATGTACACATTTGTTGGGACATGTTTTCATGTCTTGTTGGTAGATACCTAGGATTGGAACTGCTGAGTCATGTGGAAAGCATATATTTCATGTATTTATTTTTTCTTTTTTTGGTGCCAGGAATCAAACTCAGGACCTTGTACTTGCAAGGGAAGCATTCTAACCACTAAGCTAAATCCCTAGCCCCAGGATATATTTAATTTTAAATAAACTGTTACATTGTTTTCCAAAATGACTGTACCATTTGCTTTCACACTAATATTGTCTTTCTCCAGTGGCTGCGTATCATTTCCAGTATTTGGTATTGTTGGTTTTGTTTTGTTTTGAGCTATTCTAATATAGTGATAGCTCAATGTTTTTTTTGTTTTTTGTTTTTGGAGACAGGGTCTTGCTATGTAGTTCAGGCTGGCCTTGATCTCACTATGTAGCCCAGGCTGGCCTCAAACTCATGGAGATCCTCCTGCCTCAGCCACCCAAGTGCTGGGATTACAGGTGTGCACTACAACATTCAGTATTCAATCTGGTTTTAAATTGTATTTTTCATAATGACCAATGATATTGTTATGGGGTGCTTGTATTCCAAATAAATGTTACTGGGTTCTGGATTGCTCGCCTTTCCTTCTGGAGTTAGATTCTAGGTTCTTCTCGTCTTGAAAAAGAATTGAATGACAGCTAGGGATTTAGCTCAGTGGTTAGAGTGCTTGCCTACCGAGCACAAGGCCTTGAGTTCAATCCCTGGGACCAAAAAAAAAGAATTGAAAAGCGGTGACAAAGTTTATTTAAAAGGCAAAATGGGGATTTGGAGAAACTGGTTCTGCAGAGTGAATTTGGCTCAAAGGAAAAGTAAAAAAAGAAAATAAAAATATGTACCACATCTGAGAGACATGGCATGGGCTATCATGAAAAGATACGATAGCACCTGCTCCTTGCTACTTTTATTTTATAGTGTCTAAATCTCGAGGAAACCTGGGAGACTTTATACATCAGGGTCCCGAGAGGCAGTTGTTGGGATCTAGTGCCGCAGACTGAGGTCAGGTCTGGACCATTCTCCCATGAAAACATGTCCCAACAAATGTGTACATGAATGTTCACAGAAGCATTACACACACTGGGCGTGATGATACATGCCTGTAATCCCAGCACTCTGGGAGACAGGTAGGAGGATTGAAAGTTCAAGCACAGACTGGACAATTTGTGTCTGTTTGACATCTTGTACCCGAGAGGTCAGTCCTACTTTCCAGCCAGCTTTTGCCGCACCCTACTCTCCTATCTCAATATCACATACTTGTTGGCCAACTATGTATCTTCTTTCGGGAAACGTCTGTTGACATCTTTTGCCCATTTAAAAAAATGTTACTGGCCTATTGAGCTCGAAGAGGACCTCCAGGCATATCTGAATAGAAGACCCTTGGCAGATACATGCTTTGCTTACCTTCTCATTTCACAGGTGCGGCGTTACAGGTATCTACCTCCTCCAGATAAACTCCATGAAGGAAGGGACTAAGTCGGCTTGTGCCTGACCCCTGGCAAAATGCCAGGCACATGTAGCTGCCCCAGAACATTTTGTTGGGGAATTAAATGACCACACTCTGAAGCTTCTGTCCACCAGGGGAGACTAGGCTTAGGTTCCCAAGTATTTCCTGGGGCAACGCCAGTGGGTATTCAGGACTTAGAATAGATTCTAATAAGACATTTTGGGGATCCCATGATTTCCTGAGACTCCAGAATTGCTTTTGAAACGTGGAAGAGGATTTTTGAGGCTGCATTTGCATAGAACGGTAACAGTTTTACTTAGAGTGTTTATTCGGTCTATCGTGGAAATTACGAGGGTCCCCAAAAGGACCACACTGAACCATCCTGTGGTCAGGGATCTGGTCCCTTTGACCCCAGTTCTGCACAAACTGTCTCCCTGGGCTCAAAGTTCTGCCTACTTCACACAAGACCACCAGAGGGCGCAAGGGCTCCGGAGGGTCGCAGTGGGAAGTGGGAACATCGGTTGGGATGCTGCTTTCAAATGGAGATTTAAGTATCCACAGTGAAAGCTCAGGGTTGGGGAATCTGAACGAGAGAAGGGGCAGCGGATCACTCTCCATTCATCCCACCCTCACTGACCATGCATGAGGCCGCCCAGGCGCTGTGAGAGTGACTGCCACAAGCGAGAACTGGTCATATTGTCTCTAGAGACATTTATAAATTCCAAAAACCTTTTGAGACCCCAATATGTTGTCTGATCCACAAGACGTCCGCCAACTGGGCGTTCCGGATCAGGCCACCGAGATTCGCTAAGTCAGGGGCACTCTCCAAAGGGTCGAGGTCTGGGCGGGAAGGAACAGTCACGCGCCATGGGGCGTGGTGTGGGACCAGCTCCCGATTACCTGGCGACCGGCAGGCTGTCACGTGACGCTCGAATCTGGGCAGACACTTCCAGGCTTCCGGCGGCGGCGGCCGGTCACGTGCAGAGGGCTAGCACGCGGGGACTCCTCCGCCCCGGTTCGAGTGTCACATGACCCACTCTCTGGTAACATGGCGGCCGCCGCGGTGCAGAGCCGGCGCTGAGCGACAAAGAGCGCGCTCCTGCCCTGGGTGAGGGGTGGCCTCAGCGTGGGAGGGGGCCGGGCCCTCCTCAACCCTCTTCTCCCCAACATCACCTGGATCCCACAGTCCCCTGCGCGCGGTGTGTCTAACGGGACGGGAAGGAATGCCCACCCCGATCCCTTCCCAGCCGTGCTCCGCATCGGGGCAGGGTCCTACTCGACTGTGGATACTCTTCCTTCCCTGGGGATTTCTCCATCCTCTCTTCTCCAGCCCTTTTCCTTCGCAGGTGGGATCGTCGGTGGGACCGGAGCGCGGGCGGGTGCGTCCCCCCGGGACCATGGCCGGGTCCGACACCGCGCCCTTCCTCAGCCAGGCGGATGACCCAGAAGACGGGCCTGTGCCTGGCACCCCGGGCTTGCCAGGGTCTTTGGGGAACGCAAAGTCCGGGGAGCCTGAGGTCCCGGACCAGGAGGGGCTGCAGCGCATCACGGGCTTGTCTCCGGGCCGTTCCATTCTCATCGTGGCCGTGCTGTGCTACATCAATCTCCTGAACTACATGGACCGCTTCACAGTGGCCGGTAGGCGCCAGCTGCAGGGAGGGAGGGAAGGGACCAAGGTCCCTGGGATGGGGCAACTTTACCGAGCTCACCCTGAGTGTTCTCCTTCCAGGCGTCCTTCCAGACATAGAGCAGTTTTTCAGCATTGGAGACAGTAGCTCTGGCCTCATTCAGACCGGTGAGTGGAGGTCCCTCCTGGTCGCACAGCAGTTCTTCCTCCTTTTCTGCCTCAGTCGGGGCCATATACTGACCTGCCTGGGGCCTAATTCATGAGGGTTTGTGGTCAGAGCTGGGGGACCTAATGGCCTTGATTTTGTTCTGGGACTGACTAGTTCAGCTGGAACATCACACTTAAAGAGGGGGGCGAGCCTGTAATCCCAGCAGTGGGGAGACTGAGGTAGGAGGATTGAGAGTTTGAAGGCAGTGTAGGTTATACAGCCATGACCTATCTCAAACAAAATAAAACAAAATGAGAGTCCGCTTAGCGAGTGGTTAAGACAGATCTGGCTTTAAATCTCAGTGCTTCCCCTTACTGTGTGATGGTAGGCAAGGCACTCAACCTCTCTAAGCCTCATTTTCCTTGTCTGTAAGAGGGGCTAGTAATAACCCAGATCATCTCTGAGGATAAATGAAACCATGCCTGCGAAGTGCGAGGTGCAGTATTTGGCACGTGGTAGGCACCCAGTAGTTGATGGCAAAGATAATGGGGAAAGGTGAGTTTTACTTGTTCAGAACTTTGGGGATCTGGGAAAGGCAAAGCTAGAGCCAAGTCTTCCTTTCCTTCCTTTCCTCCTTCATTCATTTCTCAAATGTTTCTGAGCACTTACTATGTGCCAGGCCCTGGAGGGAGTGGTGATGACATGTTTGGCAAGGTGTCATTATCATTTTCTTTTGTGTGTGTATGTGTGGTGCTGGAGATCCGAACCCAGGGCCTCACACATGCTAGGCAAGTACTGTACTTCTGAACTGGCCCCCTCCCCAAGTCTAGGATGTCATTGTCTTCAAACTCCCCGTCAGTTGAGGAATGGATGTTATTATTCCTATTTTGGAGATGAAACAGGGAGTGTTATCTACATTTAAAAAGAAACTGAGGCTTGGAGAGGAGTTAAGGTTTGCTCAGGGTCACACAACATCGTAGAGGCAAAACGGGAATTTGAAACCACGTCTTGTGTGCTTTTCTCAGTTGAGGCCAATGAGGAACTGGTGGTATTTAAGTCTGGCGAGATGAGAATGGGATCATAGGTCAAGGTTGCAAACCTCTGAAGAGTTGTGTTAGAGAAGAAACAGATCTTTCTAGATGGCTCCATTTATTCCCCTTTTCACTCAACATGTATAGATCGAGTACAGCTTTTGTGCCAGGTGTGTGTTACATGAGAGGATCAGTCATGGCCAGTACGGGCAAGGTCCTTGCCTTCATGGAGCCAGCATGCTCTGTGCAAGAAGGGGCTTGTAAAACCCTCAATTAAAAAGAGAGAATTTTCCATAAGGATAAGTATTGTGTAAAAGAAAACAGTAAATGCGGTAGACAGGGAAGGGATGTGTGGAGGTCTTGAAGGTGTCTGAGCTGTAGCCAGGAGCTAAGCTCTGAGGAGGAGAAAGTGTTCCAGATAGAAGAAATGGGATGTGGGGATGGTGTGAAGCCAGTGAGGAAGGAGAGGATCATCTTGCACTTCAGTCCTTTCTGCAGCCTGTGCCCCAGCTGGGTGGGAATGGGAGGCCGGGGCACTGCAGCTCGGCTGACTCTCTGCTTCCCCCCAGTGTTCATCTCCAGTTACATGGTGTTGGCACCTGTGTTTGGCTACCTGGGTGACAGGTACAATCGGAAGTATCTCATGTGCGGGGGCATTGCCTTCTGGTCCCTGGTGACACTGGGGTCATCCTTCATCCCCAGAGAGGTGAGGCCCCAAGCTGGCTCCTGCTTCTGGCCACTCCCTACTCCCCATCAATCTTTGCTGCTGTTCCTTGGAGTCATTTCAGACTGGCCCTGAGGAACTTCTGCAATTTCTTTGGTTCATGCCATTTTATATCCTTTGGTTGCCTGAATGAATCTGCCCACCCCATCCTCTCCCCTTTTCTTCCAGAACCTTCTGCTGTCCATGATCCCTCTTCCCCTGACCATTGTCTCCTCTACTCCATACCTCAATACTCACATGTTTCTATGGAAAAACTCCACCTAGATGGCCCTCTTCCCTTCTCCTCTTCCTGAAAGGCCCTTCAAGCAGTTCAATGCCGGGAGCCGCTCACACCTGCGTGCACCTCCTCAGCTCCCCTCTTGAGTGCAACCAGCTGACTTCTGCCCCGCCACTCCAGTACACCTGTCCTCGTCAAAGTCAACAGCAACCTCCTGGTTGCTCAATGCTGTTCCTACTTCCTATTGCTGTTCTTGCTAGATCTCCCAGGGGCCCTTAACCCACTTCTTCCTTGCCGAAACCCTCTTCTGCTGCCATGCTCTTCTGGTTTCCCTCGTGTCTCCCTGGATGTTGCTTCTTTGCTGCTTTGAAATCTCCTCTGTCTGTGCTCACTCTGCCCTGGCTCTGTCCTTAGGCTCAGGCCCTACATATGCTTTTCTCAGGTCATCATATACTGTCGTTAGCTGTAGGTGTCTTTGGTAGACAGATACTCCCCCTGTCCCAAGATCACTTTTCACCATTGGGGTGTCTTGGGTGGGAGGGGCAAGGTAGAAACAAGATTATTTTGTACCTGCTGGGGAACTTGTACTGTGAAGTCCTCCACAACAACTGTGTGAACAAGTTGTTGTTGTTCCCCTTTTGCAGATGAGGAAACTGAGGCTCAGAGAGGTTAAGTAACTTTCTCAAAGTCACAGCTAGTAAGTGGTGGAGCCAGGATTCCAGCCAGGTCTGTCTAATTCTAAACCCAAGCTCTCCTGCTGTCCCTGCTGCCTCTCCAGCACTGGCTGGAGAGGTCGCCTGGGAGGTTGGCTCCAAGGTGGGGTGCCACCTCCCCCATGTCTCCTTCCCCAGCGTTTCTGGCTGCTCCTCCTGACCCGGGGCCTGGTGGGGGTTGGGGAGGCCAGTTACTCCACCATCGCACCCACCCTCATCGCCGACCTCTTTGTGGCCGACCAGCGGAGTCGAATGCTCAGTGTGTTCTACTTTGCCATCCCCGTGGGCAGGTGAGCTGGCCTAAGGCCTGGTGGGAGGTGCGAGGCCCAGTGGGGGACTTGACTGACTGACTGTCCCTTCTGTTCCTTCGTCTCCCTGCAGTGGTCTGGGCTACATTGCAGGCTCCAAAGTGAAGGATGTTGCTGGGGACTGGCACTGGGCTCTGAGGGTAAGTCTGGTCACAGACTGGGGGAAGGTCAGTGCCATTCTCACTGATCCCTTTCTGACCTCTGGTCACCTCCTTTTTGTGGCAGTGCTGACCCTGCCTGCCCTGTAGGAAGCCTGGCTGCTCTGACCGGGGAGTTGTGTCCTAGACAGAGCTCTTGTGGCAGGTGACAAGCGCCCTCTGTAAAACCATAACCCCTAGAGGGGACTGTTGTTACTTTCCTGGTGGAAAGTCCCGGGGTGATCTTCAGGCAAATCTGAGCCGAAGCGCCCACGGGGTCACCAGGATGTGATAGTTCTCTTCTCTGCTCTCCTTCCTTCTGTGTTAACTTCATTTTCAAGTGCGTGAGCTCCAAGCGATTGTCTTTGGATTGAGCAACTCTGGCACCTTGAGTCCTTGGGCAGTAGTCATGGGGTGGCACCCAATGAGATGAGGGTGGGTCACGGGCCTCCCATGAAATCAGTTGCCAGGCCTGGGGTGGTTAACTGTCCTCTTGTTGGCCAAGTCTGAGATGCTGTTTGATCCATGTGGATTGACAGAAATCGGGAAAGTGTTTTCCCAAAAGAAAATCAGAATACTATTGCCAAAGAGATGGCAGAGTTAGGCTTGCAAAAGTAGTGACAACCCCTCCTTCCCGAATCACAGGTGCAGTTTCCTGGAGTGGGCACTTCCCTGCGCGTGTGAGGAGATCTTGTCTTCTGTACACCCTCACTTTGCCCCAGTCCTGTGGGTTGAGTGTGTCCTTGTCCTTGCCTGTCCTGAAACCCGTTTCTTCCCCAGGTGACTCCAGGCCTAGGGGTGGTAGCTGTTCTGCTGCTGTTCCTGGTGGTACGGGAGCCAACCAGGGGAGCTGTGGAGCGCCACTCAGATTCACCACCCCTGAGCCCCACCTCATGGTGGGCAGATCTGAGGGCTCTGGCAAGAAAGTGAGTTGAATCCCTTCGTACTTTGCCCAAGGCCCCTTCTTCTGGCTAGAGAGTTGATTGGGTGCTGGCTTTGCTGGTTTTGCTTCCCGCCTACCAAACCCAAAGCCAGAAATTTGGCCATTACTGTTCCCTCGTGGCATCTGTCTGAATTACGGGCCCAGATCCTGGGATCACCCTGGGCAGCTTCCACACCCAGTCTTCTGACTTTACCAAAATAAGTCAGGAAGGGAGAAGAGAAGTCCCTTCTTTCCTCCACACCTCTGTGGGGTCTGACTGTCTCCCTCCCAACTGTCTGTAGTCCTAGTTTCATCCTGTCCTCCCTGGGCTTCACTGCCGTGGCCTTCGTCACGGGCTCGCTGGCCCTCTGGGCTCCTGCATTCCTGCTGCGCTCCCGTGTGGTGCTGGGGGAGACGCCCCCCTGCCTTCCTGGAGACGCCTGCTCTTCCTCCGACAGGTACCTACCTGAGTGGGGCTGAGCTGGGTGGCCTGCAGGGGGCGGGGTGAGGAGCATGGGATTCAGACTCAGGCAAGGAGAGTTTGAGTCCTGACCCCACAAGCTGCTTCTCTTTGGAGTCTCAGTTTCTGGAAGATATTTGAGGGGATGGCATGGGAACCAGGGGTACTATGTCTGGGTAGACTTGGGGATGAGGGCAGCTGGGAGGGACTGGATTTCTTCCCGGGTGGGGGCCAGGCCAGGGCCTTATAGGCAGAGGGCCTTGCCCTGTGTCTCCACCCTGCCCCTAGTCTCATTTTTGGGCTCATCACCTGCCTGACGGGGGTCCTGGGTGTGGGCCTGGGTGTGGAGATCAGCCGCCGCCTCCGTCACTCCAATCCCCGGGCGGACCCACTGGTTTGTGCTGCTGGCCTTCTGGGCTCTGCTCCCTTCCTCTTCTTGGCTCTTGCCTGTGCCCGTGGAAGCATCGTGGCCACCTATGTGAGTAGGCAGCAGGGGTCCAGGGGGTGCTCTGGGACCAGGGTGGAGGAGCAGTGCACCGGGGCAGGACTAGGGTCTGCCAGTGGTTCAAGGTAGCAACCTTGGTCTTAAATCACAAGTCTGGCCCTTCCCAGCCATGTGACATTGAGCAAGCAGTTTAGCTTCTCTGAGCCTGGTTTTGTCATCTAAAAGTGAGACTGATAGTAGTACTTGCATCATAGGGGTGCGGAGAGAGTTGCTTGAGTTAATGGACGAGTCTCGTGTACGGTAAACTATTCATGAATTTGCTCTGTTGTGATAGCCCCACTTCCTCCTGCCCTCTTAGACTTTCATTTTTATTGGAGAGACCCTGTTGTCCATGAACTGGGCCATCGTGGCTGACATTCTGCTGGTGAGTAGCCGGTAGCTCCATAGTCGGCCCCCCGCCAGATAGGAGCAGGGACTGGGGACAGGAAGGCTTGCTTGCTCTGAATGGTGGCCTTTAGCCCTGGCTGTGGAGTCTAGCCTTGGAGGGCCTGTGCTCCTGGCCAATTTGGCCTTGTCCTGGCCCTTTACCTTCTGCCCCCCTGAGCTCCCTTCCCTCCCCAGTATGTAGTCATCCCCACGCGGCGCTCCACCGCAGAGGCCTTCCAGATCGTGCTGTCCCACCTGCTGGGTGACGCCGGGAGCCCCTACCTCGTCGGCCTGGTAAGCGCCGCCCCTTGCTGGGCAGGGTGAGATGTGGGGACCCTGTACTCCCAGCGCTGGGTATGGGCCTCTCACCTTAGGTCCTCCTCTGGCTGCAAGGGGTTTTGCCTGCAGATTTCCCCCCATGAGACCATGGACCTCGCCGCAGTGGTCCAAACTGCCTTCCCTTTCCCAGGCCCCGGTTTCCTGCCTTTCCTTGTTTTGGGGGCTCACCCTTGGTCCCTCCCAGGTCCCTCTGACTCCTGGTTCTCTCCTCCCACAGATCTCTGACCGCCTCCGCCGGAGCTGGCCCCCATCTTTCTTGTCCGAGTTCCGGGCCCTGCAATTCTCACTCATGCTCTGTGCCTTCATCGGGGCGCTGGGTGGTGCCGCCTTCCTGGGCACCGCCATCTTCATTGAGGGCGACCGGCGACGGGCACAGCTCCATGTGCAGGGTCAGTGGTGCTATTCTCTGCCCCCTTCATACCACCTGTTTCTATGTCTTTCCATCCATCCACCTGCCCATCCCGGGTACCTGGCATCTCTCAGTCCGCAGCTTACCCCTCGTTCAGCTTCTGCTCTGTCTGTCCCACAAGCTGCTGTCCATCCATCTGTGTCCATGCTTCCGATGGCTCTTGCTGCCATTACACCTATGTCCTAATGCCTACTTGTCCCATCTGGTTATGTGTCTGTCTGTCCCTCCAGCCCTGGCTCTGACCTCACCTCCCACAGGTTTGTTGCCTGAGGCAGGGCCCACAGATGACCGGATCGTGGTGCCCCAGCGAGGCCGCTCCACCCGGGTCCCTGTATCCAGTGTGCTCATCTGAGGCCGACACTCACCTGTCCACACATTGCTGCAGCTGGCCCTGGGCCTACCCATGAGGTGCCCGGGCCGAAACCTTTGGCCCGGCCCAGTTTGCAGGAGGAAGCCCTAGGCTGTGTCTTGGCTCCCAGACACTACATGGACAGCCCAGGGTGGGAGACAGTGGCCTGGTAAGGGGTTCCCCTCCATTGGGGCAACCCTGCGGGCTCGGTGCTATTTGTAACAGAATAAAATTTGTAGTCAGACCGCAAGTACCTGCTCCAGTCTTTCTCTGGGTGTGAGTGACCTCTGACCTCTGGGCTGTCGGGAGTGCCCCATCTCCAGCCTCAGGGCCCGGGGGGAGTCCTTCTCTTCTAGTCTGGGTGACCCAGAGGGAGGACTGCTGTCCTCCGAGTGAGCTGGCTCGGTGTGACCGTGAGTCACGCCCAGGCCCATGCTCCCTGGCTGAGGCGGGCCTGGATGAGAACCTGTGCAGTAGGAGCCTCCCCGTGCACTGCTGCTGACTGGCAGGACTCTCCTTCCCCCGGAGGATTTACTCTGCCCTTCAGTCCAGCTCCTTCTGGGGGTCCTGGGGTGCCTCCTTAAGCTTCGCCACTTCCCAAGGGGGTGGGGGTGGGCAGGGGGCGGTGCAGCTGGCTGAGGAGCCTGATGATTTCCTGCGCTCACCACAGCTTCCTGCCGCAGAGGGGAGGCGGGTGTGAGCGAGGAGCAGGGACTCCTGGCACAGGGACCTTGCAGGGGCTGGCTGGGGCACAGGCTGCAGGGCGGGTGGTTGGTGCCCCAGATCCCAGCCCAGGGCCTGGCCTCACCACCCTGGGACAGGGTCTCCCAGGACCAGCCCGACCCCCTCAGCCCAGCCAGGACTGGGGTCCAGGAGCCCCCAGGAGCGCACGGCTGCTGGCCCCACATTCCTGCTGCCACTCTGCTGGAGGGGCTTGCCCTGGGTTCTCCTGCAGATGGAGGTGAACAGCCTGGTGCTCACACAGCCCCTGGGCCTCCTGCTGCTGCCCCTCGTCGCCATGCTGCTGATGGTCCTGTGCGTGCGCTGCCGCGAGCTGCGAGGTGAGTGGGAGCAGCCAGGTGCTGGGCACATGCCAGGGATCTTCCCCAAATTCCAACTGCTTGGTCTCCCTTGGTGCTGTCCCTGCCACAAGGCCCTTAGGCTCCTAGCTCCTCTCCCCTCTACCCATGTCCCTTACTCACTGACTGCCTCTCTTCCCAGCCTACGGCAGTGCTAACGAGGACCGGTGAGTGTGTCCCTCTGCCCTGTGGGTCTCCCGCTGTGCCTGAGGCAGGGCTGGGCTGGGACCCCTCTCGGGCCCCATAGCCAAGCTGTGTCTCTCCTGCCAGTTTACAAACAGAGAGCTTCCTCTTCAAGCCGCCTCGTGAGTACACAGAGGGTCTTCTGCCCTGAACGTAGGGAGTGGTTCCCTTGGCATGTGAGCGTGTGTGTGCCCTTGTTTAGTCCCCTGCCCTGTGCTGCCTACATGCCCTTGACCTGAGCTGGGATGTTGGGGAGGTGGGAGCCCCGGGCCTGGCCAGGGCACAGGTTTCAGGGGTGAGTGTGCCCTTTGAGGTCCTGACGATGTCTGGAGTTTCTCCTTCAAGCGTGGTTCTGCCCTCAGAAACACTGGCCCCCTGGCCACCTTCGGTCCCTTACCCACCTGTTACCTGCCCACCCCCGAACCAGCCAGACCTGCTCCACATCCCGTGAGTACCGCTCAGTCAGCCCCTCCCCTCCAGCCACCCTCTGCTCCCTTGCTTTCTTGGATTGGGATATCTTTCCCTGTTGCAGCTCCTCTTGCCCCCAGGGTGCCTCCCCAGACATGACCCCTAACCGTTGACTCTCCACAGACGATCCCCACAACCCCTAGCGGGTTCCCACCGGGTGCCGTCTTCCCGGCAGGATTCAGATGGTGGTAAGGGTGGATATGGGCTCGGAGGGCTGGGGCTGGGCAGAAGACAGGCGTGGCCTGAGCTGACTCAGTCTCCCTCTTGCCCTCTCTCTGAAGCCAGCAGTGTGGCAAGCTATGAGAACCAAGGTGTGTCTGGGATGCCAGGTACCAGGCTGGGTGTGGAGTCTGGGGTCGGTCCCAGGCCAGGCTGAACCCTGTGTCTCTACCTCCAGAGCCACCCTGTGAAGATGCAGATGAAGACGGGGATGAGGAGGACTATCCCAATGAGGGCTACGGGGGCTATGTGTGAGTGTCCAAGTGGGAGGTGGGGACTGGGGCCAGCACCCTTGCTTACCCTCCCATTCCTTCCCTCCAGAGAGGTGCTTCCCGACAACACCCCTACTGCTGGCAGTGCTGTGCCTTCAGCTCCTGTACCCAGCAATCCTGGCCTCCGAGACAGCGCCTTCTCCAGTGAGTTGGCTCTTTCTGTCCCCTGCCTTCCCACCACGTGCCACCAGCCCCTTCTCTCTTCCCTCTTATTTCTTTGATGATTGTACCCCTTCCGTTTCCTCCTTCCTGCTCTGATCTTCTGAATTTCTTAAGTTTTCTCCCTGTTTCCTCTTTGTCTTCCTTTTTATCTGTTATCTGGTTGATTTCCTTGACTTGTTTCAGTCTTTCTATTGAGATTTTGTTTCTCCTACCCAAAAGCTCTTTCTTGGTTTGTAAATGTTCTCTTTGGTTTTGTTGTTGTTGATGTTGTTGTGTTTTGAGACAGGGTCTTGCTATGTAGTTCGGGCTGGCCTCGAGCTCACAGTGATCCTCCTGCCTCAGCCTCCTGAGTGTTGGGATTACAGGTGTGCATCACCACACAGGCTTTCTGAATGTTCTTTTTGTATAGCTTTCTCTTCTTGTTTCCTGGAGGTGAGGTCATTTTGTCAATATCTAAGGATATTAATTAGAGGTGGTCTTTTTTTTTTTCCTGGACGTTTTCTTCTACTTCCTGCCTGGTCTCAGTTTTCTTTGAGCTGCTTTTCTCTCTTTGGTTTGGTCTCATCCCTCCTGTTCTCATCTCCTGGGCATTCCTCAAATCAGTATCTGATCTTCAGTTTTTGTTATTCTCTCTAGTCATTGAATATCTCTTATCTGAAATGCTTGGGGCCAAGAGTGTTTCAAATTTTGGAAATTTCAGATGCCCATAATGAAATATCTTGTGGATGGGATTTTGGATTTTTGGGCTGGGGCTGCCCCTCCTGTATACATGTGCCCTGGGCTATTACTCCCACACCCTGGCTCCAGTTGCCACCCAGATTTCCACATTACCTCCTCTTTCCTGAGCACCAGACTGTCTGGTCAGGTGCGTTTATTCATTCACTCATCATTTATTGCGTGTGTCTGCTGGTTGAAGGTGTCGAGGCTACTGCCTGCCCTAGCTAGAGTTTTCTGGTCTTATTAAACCTCCCAATTCCTGGGTGCTCCGGTGCCCACTCTTTCTTCTCTTGCCCCTTAGTTGTGCCCTTGTAGTATGGCAGGATTTATTTATGTGTTGTTTTTATTTCTTTTTTTATTTATTTTTCTTAAGAAAGTCTAGCTATGTTGCCTATGCTGGCCTTTAGCCCCTTGGTGTAAGCAGTCGTCCTGCCTCAGTCTCTCTAGTAGCTACAGGCACATGTCACCACCCCTCCCAGCTCAGGTTTGATTTATTTAGTAACCATTTGTCAGCACTGGCTGTGCGACAGGCCCTATTTTGTTATTGCTTTAATTCTCGCAGCAATGTTGCCCACTGGGTCCTGTTTATAACCATTTTACAGATGAGAAAACTGAGGCACAGAGGGGTTCGGCAGCATGTCTGAGGTTACAGTTACTTAGCACTGGAGCCAGGATTTGAACTTGGGTTGTCTGGGTCCAAAATCCACCTTATCCACATCTTCACGGAGAAACAAGGCAACACATTAAAGAACCAGATGACATTGGGGCTGATAGGTGCCACAGAGAGACTAAGGAGGAGTGTGTGGGCAGTGGTGGGCCATACTGAGGGCCAGTCTTGGTGGGGGGGGTCAGTGGTGTGTTGTTTCCCCTCCACATAAGCCACCAAACTCCTCCCTGCCGAGCTGCCAACCGAGAACCATGCTGGGGTCCCCTCAGCTGCCATGTTCTGTCCCTCTAACAGTACGTGTCTAGGGAACCTCTTCTGTCTACCTCTGTGGCCCTTGTCCTTGTCCAGCCGCTGTCGTCGTTTGCCCAGGCTGTCGTGTCCACGTCGCTGTGGGGCCGACTCTTGGGAGTGTCGGGCTGTCTGCCTTGGACCCCACACGTCTGAGTTGGCGGACTGTGGGAACTGGTGGCTGAGGGTCTCGGTCCCAGTGCGGGGCAGGGCTGAGCCCCAGTGGCTTTTCTACAGTGGAGTCTGGAGACGGTTACGTGAACGTCCCCGAGAGTGAGGAGAGCGCCGAAGCATCTCTGGGTGAGTGGCCGGGCACCCCCGCCCGGTCCCCCTGCTCCCTGACCTGGGGGGTCCTCCCCACCCACCCGCTGTGCAGCCTGAGCCGTTTCTCCTCTGACCGGTTTCCCCAGATGGGAGTCAGGAGTATGTGAACGTGTCCCAGGAACTGCAGCCGGTGGCCGGGACAGAGCCTGGTGTGTATGGCTGGGGGCGAGCTGGGGGACTGTCTCACGCAGTGGCCTGCAGGCTGGTTACCAGCCTCTGCTCCCCTCCCAGCCACCCTGAGCACCCAGGAGGTGCAGGAGGAGGAAGAAGAGGAAGAGGAAGCTCCGGATTATGAGAACCTGCAGGAACTTAGCTGAGCGCCTGGTGAGTGGTCTACCTCGAAGACCCCTTCCCTGGCCACCCCGACACCTGGGCCCTCTTTCTGGCTCCGGGTGCCTGCTGGTCCCTGACGACCTCCTGTCCCCTCCCCCGTTGTATTTCAGCCGAGGCCACACTGTCCTGGAGCCAGCCTGGCTGGGGATCAAGATGGGCAGCTGGAAGCAGCCCGGGGAGCTCCACTTGGCGCCCTGGCCTGGCTGTAGCCTGATAGCAGCCTGAGAACCCCCCTAACTTATTGTCACTTTGGGATCCAGGCGATGCCCCCAACACTCTGCACCTTCTGACACAGCCTGAGAATGAACCTCCCTGGTCCCAGCCCTCGTCTTCAGAATGGAATAAAGGCCGCTGTGGTCTGCAGAGCTCTCGGCTTCCGGGCCCCGGCTTGGGCCTACAGGCCTGTGGGCCTGGCTGTGTCTGTGTTGAGTGAGTGTGTGTGTGTGTGTTGTGTGTGTGTGTATGTGTGTGTGTGTGTGTGTGTGTGTGTGTGTGTCTACCGTGCTCCGGAGGTCCTGGCCGGGTGCTGAGTGACAGCAGACAGTGGCTAACATGCGCCACCTTCTGAGTGGGGCTCTGACCCAGGCCAGCACTCCTGGGGCTCAGGACACGTCTCCCGTGATGTCGCCCATTGAAGCACAGCTGCTTGCTGGGATGACGGCAGAGCGGGGTGTGGGGGTCCCTGTGTGGCAAGCAGGAGTGACAGTAAGACCCCTCCCCACTGGGCCTCCTTCTGTTCTTAGGGGAAGGGGCTGGCCCTGTGGGCCTCAGAGGCTTCTTTTAGTTCTTGCCTTTTGTGGTTCTCAGTAAGATAGAACTTAAAATTGACCTAAGCAAGCCAGGAATGGTCTGTGCCTGTGGTTCCAGCTGCTCTGGAGGCTGATGCTCCTTATGCAGTCCAGGCTGGGGTCCAGCCCGAGGATGTGCTCCCCACCTTCCTCTTTGGAATGGAATAAAGCCCAGTGTGATCAGCAGAGCTCTTGGCTTTGAGACCCGTGCCCCCCAGATGTTCTAGGCAGCTGAAAATGTTCAGGTGCAGAGCAGCGGGTTCCGGATGGTGGCGCGCAGATGGCTGCAGTGCCAGCCTGACTTGGGCCAGGCTGGGGTGTGCATTTTGAGGGACCTTGCACCTGACTGGCACCTCCATCCCCTGCTCCATGAGCTGCACCCCAAGTAGTGAAGGATGGTGCTTCTTGTCTGACCCGGCCGGGATCTATTTCCCTGACTTCTGGGACTCTCCCCTCAGTTTCCCCAGGAGCCACCGCTCTCCCAGCCTCCCCCCGTATGGATCTGGAGATGGTTGAACCAGCCCTGCACCTCAGGAGGTGAGGCCGCAGGCGGATCTGGATGCTGGATTAAGCCATCATGACGGTTTGGGCACAGGCACCTGCACAGGCTGGGCAGGAAGTGCTGGAGAGGAGAAGCCCTTTTGTCCATGACTGTCAGCTGGAAGGAGCCATCCTGTCCCCGGGGCCACTGCTCGGACAGCCACATGAGAACAAAGCCATTGGGATGGAGAGAGTGGCCCGGACAGTGTCATTAGAACTCCTGGCTCCATCACATGTGAGCAAGGACCCCTCCACCCGGGTTCCTGCTCACATGGGGCCAATAAAGTACAGCTTGTCTGCAACTAGCTTGGCTTGGAGTTTCTTTCACTAAGATCAAAGCTGGTGTTTCTCTGTGGACTCCAAAGGTAATAAGATTGTCCCCCATCAGCATCGACTGTACTTAAACACATCCTCCCTAAATCACCTGACCCCGTGGATGTCCTTTGTGGTTGGGGACCCATCTCACGCGGGGAGAGGCGGCTCAGAGAGGGGCAGTGACTGCCCAAAGGCGCACACTGGAGAGGTGACTCTGCAACCAGTCAGTGACCTCTGGAGTCACTGCATGGCCGCCCCTGGCCACTTCATTCTGGTTTTTGTGCCAAGTGTTGGCTGTCCTGGGCAGGGAAGTGCATCTGAGACCCAGGTGGAGAAGATGGGGGTGGGGTGTCAGGGAAGAGGCTTGGACATGTGGACATGAATGGGCGGAGTTGTATCCTTTTGTTTTGGAGGAAGTAGAAAGGGGCAGAGATGACTCTGCCTGGGCCGAGGGACAAAGAACAGCCAACAAGGACGCTGGTACAATCACCCTGAAAACGATCAAGCCACATCTCATTAAGCTGCCCATGTGCCTGGCCCCACACCCAGTGCAATCATGGGGTCAGCGCTGGCACCGGCCGAGGAGATGGGGTGGGCAGGCCAGGGCAGCATTGTAATGTAGCTGGAGGCAACATAGGCATCTGTCCTGGAGAGCAGACCCATATGTAGGGGTGCACCGTGGCCGTGGTGGGTGCTCAGCAGCAGGGAGAGTGCGCCAGGCCAGTCGCAGGTGGCTATCGTTACAGAATGCGGAGTGAGACTGCACAGTGCAGCCTGCAGAGTTGAAAAATGGGGGAATGATACCAGCTAGTACCCCTTATCTGAAATGCTTGGGAACAGAACTGTTTTGGATTCCAATTTTTTTGTTTTGTTTTGGTTTGGGTTTTTTGAGACAGGGTCTCGCTATGTAGTTCAAGCTGGCCTTGAACTCACTGTGTAGCCCAGCCTGGGCTCAAACATGTAGTGATCCTCCTGCCTCAGCCTCCCAAGTGCTGGGATGACAAGTGTGTGCCACCACTCCTGGTTCTGTTTTGTTTTTTTAAAATAGTGTCTCACTAGATTGCCCAGGCTGGCCTCAAATTCACAATCTTCTTGCTTCTACCTCCTGAGTGCTGGCATTTAAAGCTTGTGGCCACCGCAAAACACCTAGCTTGGATTTCATCTTGGAGATGGGATGCCCAAGTTTAAATATGAACTTCATTTATGTTTCGCATACAGCTTATTCACACAGCCTGAAGGTAACTTTATTTATTTGTTTATTTTTAAATTTTTTTTGGTGCTGAGGATTGACTCAGGGCCTTGTGCTTGTAAGGCAAGCACTGTAACCACTGAGCTAAATCCCCAACCCACTGAAGTCAACTTTAGACAGTCTTTAGTGCACCTGCGTTTTGACTGCAACCTGTCCCTCTTGTGACATCCTATCAGTGCTTAGTGTTTCGGATTTTGGGAGCATTTCAGGGATTAGGGATGTTCAGCTTGTATTTTTTGTTTGGGGACACACATGTAACAGTGTCAAATTAGTGTGGGAGCAGGGAATGGCAAAATCAAAGCAGCAGTGACCTTGGGGTGGAGGGAGAGGAATGAAACTGGGGAGGAGCTCCTCGGAGGCCTTTATGAAATGTGCAGTGGGGGGCTGGGGCGCAGCTCAATGGCAAAGCACTTGCCTAGCCTGCGTGAGGCTTTGGGTTCCATTCCCAGCACAGGGCAAACAAAAAAACTGGGCATGAAGATGAAGGTGATCCCAGCACTTGGGAGGCTGAGGCAGGAGGATCACCATCAGTTCAGGGTCAACCTGGATTACATAACGAGACCCCTATCTCAAAAAGAACAACAACGAAAGCCAGGTATGATGGTGTAAACCTATAGTCTTAGCCCTGTGAGAGGTTGAGGCAAGAGGTTCATAAGGTTGAGACCAGCCTGGGCAATTTAGCAATTTAGTGAGACCCTGTCTCAAAGAAAGGGCTGGGGATGTAGTTCAGTGTGAAAGCCCTGGGTTCAACCCTCAGTACTGCCCCCCCAGTAAAAAATAAATGATTTTTTAAAAATGCAGTGGCGGGGAGCAACTCACTCGGATCCCCTCCTGTCTCTCAGGAGTTCTCTTTCTCTCAATAAATTTCCTACTCTTAAAAAAATAAAAAATAAAATATAAAAATGCAGTGGGGGTAGCTATATGAGCATTTATTTTCTTGAAGTGTTCATTTTTAATTTTTGTTTTTTTGAGACAAGGTCTTGCTACATATAGTTCAGGCTGGCCTTGAACTCACAGCAATTCTCCTGTTTCAGCCTTCTGAGTGCTGGGATTATAGGTGTGCACCACCACACCTGGTTCTTTAAATGTTTCTGTATCTGAATGGTTTCATAATAACTGAGATCAAGGCCCCATGAGGGAATGGATGGGGGCATTAGCTGCTTAGCAGAGAGTGAACAACAGGCCAGAAGTCGCTGGATGCTTTGTGGCAGCCAGGTGGCTGAGCTGTGTGTGGCACTCCAGACCAGCTGAGGAACAGCATGTGCAGAGACCCCGAGGTGCACCTGAGGAACTAGAAGGTGTTGTGTGTTGTGAGACTGGAGAAGGTGCAGAGGTGAGAATGGGCAGAGACGGGGCTGAGTGGGCACAGAAACTCTACCCTGAGCCCCACAGGCAGCCCTGGGAGGCCTCAGAGCGGCTGAGACACGGTGGTCAGATTTGTGTTTTAGCAAATATCTCTAGCTCGGTTCGTGGGAGG
>PVJO010008095.1:0-34522 GCA_004026905.1 Hystrix cristata | reverse complement strand
CTGGGACTGCCGGGGAAGAAATGTGGGACATCTGGATGCTCCTAAAAGCTACCAGCAAGTAAGAGCTCTCTTGATCCGTTTGGGTTCTCCCAGAAACAGTCCCTGAGGTGGTCCGGGAAAGCACTGGTGGGGTGGCGGGGATGGAGGGGGAAGGGAAGCAGCTGGCTGGGGATGCTCAGCGGGGGCCCCTTCTGCTCCCTGCCAGCGCGCCTGCCTTGCCCAGGCCTTGTTCCTGTAACGGAATATAAACCAGGAGACTTGGGTTTTAGTCCCAACTCTGCCACTAGATTTCTGTGGTGCTTTGGGGACCTTTGAGATTGCTGGACTGAAGTTTTACAAAGTGCTCACTCTGGGGTGCCTGAAAATAAAGGAATAGCATCGTCCCTGCAGAGACGGTAGCAGCATGAAGCACTCAGGTACAGCGGGAGCTGGCGGTCTGAATGTTATCACGTTTCCAGCTTGTCGTCTTTCTCTACTGACCCCATTTTCAGCGTCTTCGCCTATGTGGTCGTGAGATGGTTCGGCAGTTCCAGGGACCACATCCTTCCAAGTTCCCCCGAGGGAGTGGGGACCAGAAGTTCTAGCACCTCCGGCAAAAACCCCAAAGTCACTCTGATTGGCTGGCTTGAGACCCATCCGTCCACTCCTGACTCTGAGGGACTAGAAAATGGGGGGCTGTAACTGGGTGTGGGGGTCGCATGGCTGTAATTCTAGCACTCTGGGAAGCGGAGGCAGGAGAGTTTCATATTTGAGCGCAGCCCCGGCAACCTAGCAACTGAAAGAGAACCTGTGCCAAAAAAGGGCAGGGGATGGGAGGATGTAGCTCGGTGCAAAGGCCCTGGGTTCAAGCTCCAGTCCTGGAGAAAGAAGAGAAGAGAAAGAAAATTGGGGCTATTCCAGAAGAAGGGGGCATGGTTGCTGAGATGCATTTATTCCACACTGACTGCTTACCACACTCATTACACTGAGCCTCAGCACAGCCGCCAGAAGGTATGAGAGCCCCACTCTGTAAACAAGGACACAGGCTCACAGAGCCTGTTCAATGATCTGTTTAAAGTCACACAGCAAATTCCGAATTAGGGAAGCGCTGCTCAATTTGAGGTGGAGGGAGGTCAGAAGCTAGTGCAAAAGGAGAGATCAAGAAGGCAAAACAAAAGGGAAGCAGGTGAGGGTAGTTTCTGCTTTGCACATGGGTCTTGGTAGGACTCTCAGGAGGGATGCTGGCTGTGAGAAGGGCGGGGGGCCTGAGAGAAGGGAGCAGAGGGAGGCTCTGGGTCCTCTCGCTCCTGAAACCAAATCCCCCCTGAGCCGCTCGGCTCCTTGGGTGAATGGAAGCCATTGTCTGGCCTGGTTCAGCTTCAGCTTTGCTTCTGTTGTGTGCAAATGAAAGCGCCCTGACTCACAGACACAGGATACTGTGGGAAGTTGCAACCGCCTACCCCATGCTGGGGGCCACATGCTTCGTGAATATCCCACCCCTGTGCAGGGCCCAGCTTACACCTTTTTACAAACGAGGAAACTGAGGCTCAGAAAGAACATGGGGCCAGACCACGGCCGAAGCCAGCTCTGCTCCAAATCTCTCCATCCTTGCCCAGCAGGCCCCTCCTCTGTCTCTGGGAGTGGCCCAGGTCCCCTCTGTCTTTCCCCATTGTGGTGACAGCTGGGTCTCCTCCCCCACAGACTGCTCCCCAGGGCTGCCCACAAGGACACAGGGATATTGTGGGAGCCCAGAGGGGTAGGGACTGGACTTCGGCTGGAGCCCTGAGGCCTCCCGCCTTCCAGGGCTCCTTGTTCACCTGAAGGGCCTCAAGCGGTTCTTACCCTCTTACCCTCTCCCACCTGCTCCCAAGCTCACCACTTTCTGTTTCTGGGTTCCTCAACACCCCGCACCCCAAACCCTCCCCCTCCTCCCCACTTGCTGCTTTCATTTTGGTCTCCCTGCCTCTGCCTCTGTCTCTTTTTGTCTCTGTGTCTCAGGTGTTTATTTGTTTGTTTGCCCTACTGGGGCCTGAACCCAGGGCTTTCTCTCTGAACTACATCCCCAGTCTTTTTTTTTTTTTTTTTTTTGAGACAGGGCCTCACTAAATTGCTGAGTTGCCCAGGTCGGGCTAGCACTTGAGATTCTCCTGCCTCAGCCTCCTGAGTCGCTGGGGTGACAGGTGTGTACCATCACACCCAACTTCTTGTCTTTTTTGTCTGTTTCTCTCTTCCTTTGTCCTTCTTATTTTATTTTGTTTTTTTCAGACAGGGTCCCACTATGTTCTGTCTGGCTTTGAACTCACTATGTAGCCCAGGATGGCCTCGAACTCTCGGTGATCCTCCTGCCTCAGCCTCCTGAGTGTTGGGATTACAGGTGTGTGCCGCCCCGCCCAGCTTGCTTTGTCCTTCTGTCTGCGCTCCACGACTCCCTCTTCGCTCGGAAGCCCTGTCTGTGTCTGTCTGTCTCTGCACTGTCTCTCTGTCCTGGCCGCCCATGTTTCTCTTCTCTCTCGCCTCTGTCTCTCTCTCTGATCTTTCTCTTGCTCTCCTCTTCCTCCTCCTCTCCCTGCCCCTCCCTCCCCACATCCTGAGTTGTCTTTGGGGAACCGGAAATTTGGGGGATCAGAGAGATACCGGGAGGCTCCGCTGCCGCCTCGGCCTAGAGATAGCGGTGCGGCTGCGTGGGGGCGGGGAGGGCCCGGAGTCCAGGGCGCCCCGCTCCTGGGCGGGGAGCGGGCGGGCCCCACTCCGGCGGCCGCGGCGGGGCGAGCCCCGGGCTGGGAGAGGCGGAGGGCGCGGCCCGGCCGGTGTGGTCCTTCTCACGCTCAGGGCTGTGACATCGGGGCGGCCCTGTTACTGGCTCTGCTTTGCAGGACCTGCCGGGGTCACATGCGGCGGCAGCGGCAGGACGCAGACACAGACAGTCACAGACGGCTCTCTTCAGAGCGTGGCTGAGAGCTTGTCGTGTGCCATCAACGCGCTTGCACTGGGATCACCCCTTTTCCACAGAAGGAGCAAGGTCCCAGCTCAGCTCCCCCCAGCAGGCTGCCCTAGGGATTTAATAATTTATTTTCATTTCTTTTTAGGGTTTCCTTTTTATTCGGGGCAAGCAACACTCATACAGGGGTGTGACACATACATGCCTTTGGAGTGAATTTAAATTTAAAAAGGAAATCATTTTAGCTAGTTGTAGCGGTGCAAGCTGTAATCCCAGCACTCAGGAGGCTGAGGCAGGAGGATCACTATGAGTTCAGCCTGGGCATCATAAGCAGCTAAATTAGATAGAAGTTAATATGCAGTCAGGGAGGGACTGGGCCCTCAAGGAAGTCAGCACACACACGCACAAAAGACATCAGAATTGTGGCTGGAGGAGCACCTACCAGAAGTCCAGGTCTCAAACTAGATGTTCAACGGCCAGGCCTTCGGGCTTCCTTATGGGATAAACAGCAATTTGAGATTATGCTGTAATTAGCACCACCCAGCCCAGTAAATCCAGATAGACATCAGACAACCAAGTGGGTGACCAGAGCATCTGGACCCTTCCCTTCCCAAAAATGTTTTTGTTCTTTCTATGTTAGAAGTTACAGATAAATTTGGGGCACGCCTGTAATCCCAGCACTTGGTAGGCTGAGCACTTGGGAGTTCCAGGCCAGCCTGGGCTACAGTAGTGAGTTCAAGGCCAGCCTGAACTAAATAGCGAGACTCTGTCTCAAAAAGAAGAAGTTACAGATGAGCTAAAATTAACGATGCTTGCTGTCTACCCTTGCTATGTGCTTTGCTTTCCTATTGGCTCAATATTAGCTAAGCAATCTTATTTTTAAATTAGGGGTTGGGATATAGCTTGAGTGGCAGAGCACTTGTCTAGCAAGTGCAAGGCCCTGAGTTCAATCCCTAGCACCCTCCCCCCAAAAACCCTTATTTTTTAAATCACTATTTTTTGTTGTTGTTTCGAGACAGGGTCTCACTCTGTACTTCAGGCTGACCTTGAACTCACAGCAATTCTTCTTTCTCAGCCTCGTAAGTGCTGGGATAACAGGGGTTATCCCACCAAGCCCTACAGCAATCCTAAAGTTGATTATAGTCTGACCTGTGTTGTACCTACATTGTAATTTTGCTGTATAAATTACTCCTGACAAAGGGCCTCAGTGGCCATCCACCCAGCGACCCTCCCGGAAATCCAGGAGCTGTTCTTTCCCTTATTTCCAATAAAACTTGCCTTACTTCCTCTTTTGGTTCATAACTTCATTCCTCAATGGTGAGACCACGAACTCAGCACATTCGACATCTAACAGGTTGGGAGTTATATTATTCCTGTATCAGTGAGAATCTATCTCAAAATAAAAACAAACACAAACAACAAACAGAAAGGAAGTCATTTAAAGAAAACTGGAAGATGCTTGAGTACAGGCAGTTGTAAATCTGGGTCCGGAAGGATCGAATCGTTTTTATTTATTGGGTGGCAAGGGCTGGAGTGTGACCACAGTGTCACCAGCACTGGGAAGGCCCTCAGGTCCTTCGGAATCCTGGTGGAAGCAACAAAAACCAATGGGGGTGGCGTGAGGCCAAAGGGACTCTTGAGACCCCTGGGGGCCAGCTGTAAGGGTCACAGGACAGGAGGCAGCCTGGCGAGGCAGCAGGAAGCTGGGGACCATCCTGCTGAGCTGTGCCTGACCTGCCACACACAGATACCCCGGCCCTGCCACCAGGCCACAGCGTGACCCTGATGCCATGGTGGCCTGTGGGCAGGGGAGGGCCCTCCCCCCTCCCCCTCCCCTTAGGAGAAGTGAGACCTGGTCTCTCGGTCCCCACTAACTGGGGCTTCTCCTACCTAAGGCTTCATGGAGGGCTGTAGGACGCTCCCCACCCTCCCGCCCTCCCCGAGCTCTCTAGGCTGGACTCCAGCTCTGCCTGCCTGCTTGGAGCCTCCTCCAACTCTGGCCTCAGCACACCTATTTGGGCTCAGTGGCTTTTAATTCAGGAACTCAGGAGATACGGAGTTTCGAGTGACTTCACCTTCCTCTATGACCTCTGGGGCACAAGGTTTTGCTTATCATTTATTTATTTTTTTAATCTTAAAAGATAATGATGTGTTTGGACTCTCCAAACAAGTTTGCCCCAAGAAGACTGCTTTTTATCTGCAGCATCTCTCCCTGAGTTGTGCTGTGGGGCAAGGTCATTCCTGCCCCTGGGCCTTTGCACTTGTGCTTCCCTCTGCCTGCAGCTCTGTCCAGAATCCTCCAAGGGCCCCTCAGCCCCAACACTGACATTTTTACATGTTTGTTGTCTTGTGTCTGTCTCTGTCTACACTGCAGTTTCCTTGTTCATCAGCGTCATGGAGGGGCCAGCACAGAGCTGACAGAGAGCAGGTGCTCAGCAAATATTGGTACATGAATGAATTAAAAAGAGCTTTAGGGGTTGAGGATTTAGGAAGAGTTTTTTTTGGTTTTTGGTGCTGGGGATCGAGCTCAGGGCCTTGTGCTTGGTAGGCAGGTACTCTACCACTTGAGCTAAATTCCCAGGCACTAGGGGCTAAGGATTTAGCTCAGCAGCTAGAGTGCTTGCCTAGCAAGTGCAAGGCCCTGAGCTCGATCCCCAGCACCAAAAAGAAAAACAAACAAAAAAACAAAAAAACTCTTTAAACCAGGCATTGTGGTGCACGCCTATAATCCCAGCACTCAGAAGGCTGAGGTGGGAGGATCTCTGTGAGTTCAAGGCCAGCCTGGACTACATAGAGACCCTGTCTCAATGAAACAAAACAAAAATAAATCAAAAGAGCTTGGGGCTGGGGATTTAGCTCAGCGATTAGAGTGCTTGCCTTGTAAGCACAAGGCCCTGAGCTCGATCCCCAGCACCACAAAAAAAAAAAAAAGAGCTTTAAAATAACAGGCATCAAAGTCCCTCAGTGCTGAGTTCCCCAGGGCCCCTTGGTCCCTACACGGGAGCACCTGCCCCGGGGAGGCGCTGTCTAGAGGACAGCTTACACACTGGTGGCCCAGTTTAATTTTTAAAAAAATTTGTAATAAAGAAACACATAACATCAAGTTACGGTCCAGCCGTGTTGAAGGGCACAGCTGGGCAGTGCGAGTGTGTTCACAGGTTCGTGCTACAGGCCTCCTGAGCCTTCTCAGCTTGCAGAAGGAAAACTCTGCACCCATTAAACAACTCTCCATCCCCCTCCTCCCAGCCCCTGCAGCCACCATTCGTCTGTTTCCTATCTTCCAGTGGCTGGTTTATTTCATTCCGCATGATGTCCTCAGGTTCATCTTCCCTGTAGCATGTGACAGGATTTCCTTCCTTTTTTTTTTTTTTTTTTCTTTCCTAATTTTTCTTTTCTTTTTTGCAGTCCTGGAGATCGAACCCGGGACCTCACATTGAGCTACATCACCAGCCCTTTGATTTATTTATGTATTTTACTTTGAAACAGGGTCTTACTGAGTTGCTTGGGCTGGTCTTGAACTTGCCAGCCTTCTGCCTCAGCCTCCCAAGTAGCTGGAACTATAGGCATATGCCACCACACCTAGCTCTTCTTCCTTATGGCTGAACATTACTCTAGTGGACGGACAGATACATTTTGCTTATCCATTTGTCGTCCACTGCCACTTGGGGCTTTGCCTGTTGGCTACTACGCATGCAGTGCTGTAGGCATGGAGGACAGACACTGCTTCCAGACCCCTGTTTCATTTCTTCCTTGTCTCTCTCTCTTTCTTTCTTGCTTTCTTTTCTTTCTTGCTTGCTTTCTCTTCTTTCTTTCTTTCTTTCTTTCCTTCCTCTTTCTTTTCTTTCCTTCTTCCTTTCTTCCTTTTTTTTTGGTGGTACAAGGGATTAAACCCAGTTACACCCCCAGTCTTCATTTTTCTCTTCCTTCTTTCTTTGTTTCTTTGTTTCTTCCTTCCTTCCTTCTTTTGAGACAGGGTCTCCCTAAGGCATTAAATTGCCCAGGCTGGGCTTGAACCCCCAATCCTCTTGCTTCAGCCCCCAGAGTGCTGGGATTACAGGCATTTGCTATTATGCCCAGCTGAATTCTTTGGAGTGTATATCCCGAAGTAGAATTGCTTAGCTGTATGGTAGTCACATTTTCAGTTTTGGGGGCCCACTCTTTTCCCTGGTGGCTGCACCATTTTACACTCTTGTCTACGGTGCACCAAGTTCCAATTTCTCCACCTCCTTCCCAACACCTGCTATTTTCTGCTTTTCGATGGTAGCTCTCTGAATGGGTGTGAGCTGGTAGCTTATGTGGTTTTGATTTTTTTAAAAAAATAAAATAAGACTATTTGAGGATAGGAAAATGGGGAAAGGAGAGGTGATGGATAGCTACTCAGAACGAGTAGGGAGAATTCGAAAGTGAATTGCTCATTGTGTGGTTTTGATTTGCATTTCCCCAATGATCGAGAATGTTAAGCATTTTTTAGATGCTTTTGGCCATTTGTAGGTCTTTTTTTTTTTTTTTTTTTGGTGCTGGGGATTGAACTCAGGACCTTGTGCTTGCCAGGCAGGTGCTCTACCACTGAGCTAAATCCCCAGCCCCTGTAGGTCTTCTTTAGAGGTATGTCTATTCAAATCTTTTGCCCATTTAAAAACTTGGGTTATTAGTTGTTGTTATTGTTCAGTTCTAGGAGTTCACATATTTTGGATATTATAATAGCTACTTTTCCAGAGTCCATGGTTTGCAAGAGAGCAGATTTAGTACAGGACAAGTCCCAGTTACAACATTCACACACAAGCCAAATGCAGGAAGGGTGCAGAACATCTACCTGTGCGCTGGAGACCTGAAAGATCCAACCAAGGGCTGGGAGCCCCCAGCACTGTCCCTTCTGTCCATGTCTGCACTAAAAGGCTGAAGAAATCTTTACTGGAGTCAGGATGCCATGCTCCCAGCAGAGATGAAGACCAGAGCTCCCCTGAAGTGAACAGCAGCCATCCCTGATGACAGCAAGGCCCCGAGCTGCTTTAATGAGAACAGCTGAGTTCCCTTTGGGAGAACCAGCTGCAGCAGAGCCTCTCCTGGGAAACAGCCGGCCCCTGTCTTCTGCTCCCGTTCTCCTTTATGTTGTATGGACAACAATCTTCAGGTGAATCCTCTAGGCTCAGGACCACAGCAACTCAGTCCAGCTGGGTGTTTCTGCGCAAGCTGACCATATCAGTCCACCACAGATATTAACTCCTTAGCACATATATGCTTTTGCAAATATGTTCTTCCATTCCATAGGATGCCTTTTTACTCTGTGGATGGTGTCTTCTGATGCACAGAAGCTTTTTGGCTTCATATAGTACCATCTATGTACTTTTCATCTTTATTTACTTTTTCAGTGCTCGGGATTGAACTCAGGGCTTTGCGCTTGCTTGGCAAGTACTGTACCACTTGAGCTAAATCTCTGACCCCTTGATGTTTCAATATAGAATTATATCTGATACAAGCAACAGAGCTCTAACTATAGTAGCTCAGGCAAAATAGTAGACTAATTTTCTTGAGTGTTGAAAAAATAAAACAATAGGATTGGGGATTTAGCTCAAGTGGTAGAGTGTTTGCCTAGCAACCTCAAGGCCCTAAGTTCAATCCCCAGCACCAAAAACAAAACAAAACAAAATCTGAGGGGTATGCATGGTAGCACATGCCTGTACTTCCAGCTACTCAGGAGGCTGAGGCAGGAGGATTTTTTTTTTTTTTGTGCTAGGGATCAAACTCGGGGGCTTGTGCTTGTGAGGCAGGCACTCTAACCACTGAGCTAAATCCCCAGCCCAAGGAGGATCTTGTTTTAGGCCAGCTGAAGCAATTTAGTGAAATAAAAAATAAGATATGGGTTAGAGATGAAACTCAGTGTGAAGTTCCTAGGTTTAATCCTCAGCACCCCCCAAATAAAATGAAATAAATAAAAATTAAAAAAAAAGAAAAAAGCCTGGGGCTTTAGTGCTCCCTAGGTTCAGTCTCCAGTACTGCAAATATAAACAAACAACTGTTGGGGTGCAGGTGGTCTTTGTGCGAATTAGAAAATGCATCCGTTTCTCTTTATTCCCACCTGTTAGAAAACTGTTAGAATATGTTGATTTTGTTAGGTTAAAACACTCCACTATATTCCAGAGAATTGCCACAGCACACATTTTGTGTGTGTACACATGTATGTATTCATGTGTGTATGTATGTTTGTATGCACATACATATGCATACATGTATGTTTCTCGCAGTGCTAGGATGGAGCCCAGAGCGGTGTCCTCCCTCTCCAGCAAGGCACCTGGCTCCCAGCATCCCAGGACCCAGGTTCCTTTTACCGTTCTGCATCGCTGCCCTTCGCGCTTATTTGCATTCTCAGAAAGACACGATGGCTGCTGATGCTCCATCAAGATCTGGTGGGAAGGAGGAGAAGGGGCCAAACAGGCAGAGACGCCCTGAATCCCCACAGGGGACGCAGCTGGGGCGCGGCTGCTTCTCACCTCCAGGAGGCTGGGAGCTCTGTTCTTTCACCTGAGCAGAGGTACAATGCAGAGTCCGTAACCACGGAGGAAGGAGGCCGAGGCCGGGCGGAGGGCGTGGCAGGGCTTTTGAACGTGTGAGGCATCTTGCTGTGCCTGGCCTGGAGTCCCACTTGCCCACTGGTGGCCAGAGCTCAGTAGTGCCTCCCCCCTTTAATTTTACTCTTAAAGCTATTTATGAACTAGAGAAATGATCCCTGAGAGGAGAGCCTTGTTTATTTATTTATTTATGGATGCTGGGGATTGAACTCAGGGCCTTGTGGTTGCTAGGCAAATACTCTACCACTGAGCTAAATCCCCAGCCCCGTTTATTTATTTATTGAGACAGGGTCTAGCTATGTAGTTTGGGCTGGTCTTGAACATACTTTGTAGCCCAGGCTGCCCTCAAACTCTTGGTGATCCTCCTGCCTCAGCCTCCTGAGTGCTGGGATTACAGGTGTGCACCATGACATCCAGCTATTTATTTATTTTTGAGACAGTGTCTTGCTAAATAGTTCAGATTGTCCTCACAGTCACTATCCCCCTGCCTCAGTCTCCTGAGTAGCTGGGATTACAGGCAAGTGCCACAATGCCTGACTGTTTTCAAAGTTTTAAAATTAAAAGTTAAATTGGGGATTTAGCTCAAGTGGTAGAGCGCTTGCTTAGCACGAGCAATGCCCTGAGTTTGATCCCCAGCACACACATGCAAAAATTAAAAGTTAAATATATATTTAAAATGGTCAGTACAAAAACATTCAAAAAAAAGAAAAGAAAAAGAAAATAAAAAGGTCAGTATATTGCTACGATTCAAAATCCCAAAGGTGTCGAAGGGTATACAGTTGGCCTTCTGTCTCCATGGGCTCTACATCCATGGGTTGAACCAACATCAGGTTGAATTTTTTTTTGTGCCGGGGATGGAACTCAGGGCCTTGCGCTTGCTAAGCAAGGATTCTAACTGCTGGGCTCAATCCCCAGGCCAGGTTGAAAATCTTGAACAAATTTTTTCTTCTGTAAGGAACACATACAGTCTTTTTTCCCCTTGTCATTAACCCTTAAACAATACTGTGTAACAAATATTTGCTTAGCATTTGTCTTGTGTGAGGTACTGTAACTAATCTAGAGATGACTCCAAGTATATCTACACCCCACAGGAGGAAGGGTGAGTTTCCATGCAGCTAGTCCGCTGTTTCATTAAGGGGACTCAGGGAGGCCCTGAAACAAATCTTTTTTTTTTTCTTTGGAGCTGGGGATTGAACTCGGGGCCTTATGCTTGCAAGGCAAACACTAACCGCTGAGCTAAATCCCCAGCCCGAGGCCCTGAAACAAATCCCCCACAACAATAAGGGAAAATCTCCCACCCCGTGCCTGACCCCCAAGTCCCTGTCTCAAGGCACAGCTGGTGTTATCAGTTACCCAAAGAGTTTTCGTGAGTCTAGAAGCAAACACATACACATGTGTATTCACTGCATCTCCTTTTTCACACAAATGCTAGTATTTTGCTTTTTTTTTTTTTTTTCAAATGGTACGGAGGATTGAACATGGGGCCTTTGCACTGAGCTACGTCCCCAGCCCTTTTCTATATTTTTCATTTTAAAACAGGCTCTCACTAAATTGCTAAATTGCCTGGGTTGGGCTTGAACTTGTGATTCTTCTGCTTCAGCCTCCCAGAGTGCTGGAATTGCAGGTGTGTGGCCTATGTCCTGCTGTATCTTGCTTTTTCACGTGACAATGTACAGTAGTCGCCCATCTGTGGTTTTGTCGTCCATAGTTTCAGTTACCTGTGGTCAAACTGGGTCCCAAAATATTAAATGTAAAGTCCCAGAAATAAAAAATCCATGTTTTGAACTGCATGACAGGCTGCGTGTGGTGGCACACGCCTGTAATTTCAGCATTTGGGAGGCTGAGGCAGGAGGATTGCTGTGGGTTTGAGGCCAGTCTGGGCTACACAGCAAGACTCTGTCTCAAAAAAAAAAAAAAAAAAAAAAAAAAGAATTGCTTGACCTTCTGAGTAGCCTGGTGAAATCCTCTACCATTCCGTTTTGTCCTGCTGGGACGTGAACTGTCCCTTTGCGAAGCACATGGACAAAGTCCATTCCTCCCTTGGCGGCTGTCTCAGTTACCAGGCAGATCTGAACTTGTTCTCTGGGGACGGGCGTTTTTGGATGGGTCCCATACATCATGCAAAACGAGGAGAAAAGGCCACGGTGAAAAATCTCATACACAAATCATTCAGTGCATGTGGCAGGATCTCAGTATAAGGAATCCAGGAAGTACAGTCACGTGGTCACGGTGAACGCGCGCTCGGCATTTTGAGCGCATTGCCGAATTGCCCCGGGGGAGGGTCGGCGACACCCACAGCACCCGACTCCCGCAGCCTCCCCGGCTCTGGGCGTTATCGAGCGCTCTCATTTATTGCCAAAGTGTTAGGTAGAAATGGGAGTCATAGCGTACTTTTACTTTGCGTTTCTCTTGTTATAAAAGTAGGTGAGCGGCCGGGGATTTAGCTCAGTGGTTAGCATGCTTGCCTTGCAAGCACAACGCTCTGGGTTCGAGCCCCGGCACACACACACAAAAAAGTAGGTGAGCATCTTTTCATATGCTTTAGAGTCACTTATGATTTCTTTGTGATCTCTCTGTTCATACTCGTTTGCTATTTTTTCTTATTTGTGAAAAGCAATTATAATTTCCTTGTTTTTCACTTTTTTTTTTTTTTTTTTTTTTGGTGCTGGGGATTGAACTCAGGTCCTTGTGCTTGCAAAGCAAGCACTTTAACCACTGAGCTAAATCCCCAGCCCCCTTTTCACTTATCTTTTAAAAAAGAACTCCTTTGAAAATATCACACATGCAGCCTGGTATAAAACCAAACTCCTCCAGGGCCCCTGCCCTTGTCTCCTGTTTAACACTGTTGACACTTGCACGGCCTTCTCCGCCAGACGCTGTGTACTTTACCGAATTGAGTGTATCGATTTTAAATGACTTCTAGTGCATCCACCCTCCCAGCCCTGGTACTGGGTATTGGACCCAAGGTCTTTGCGCGGAGCTGCATCCCCAGGCTGTTTTTAGTATACATGCTGCTGAAGCAAGCACTCCCAGGCTGTTTTTATTTGTTTGTTTTTTGTAATTTTATCTTTGAGACGGAGTATCACTAAGTGAACCTGATTGGCCTCAAATTTATGATCCTCCTACCTCAGCCTCCCAGAGTGCTGGGATTACAGCCACGGACCACTAAGCCTGACATTTTAAATCTTCAGTGTAATTTATCCTGGTGTAAGAGGCGAGGTGTAGAACAGTGTTATTATTATTATTTTAGATGGCTAAACCTTGTCTTCACACCGTGTATTGATAATCTGTATTTTCCTTACTGTATTAGTCACCTCTCTAGAGTCAATGGGTTGCAAGAGAGCAGATTTAGTACAGGACAATTACAAGTTACAACATTCACACACAAGCCAAATGCAGGAAGAATGCCTAATGTCCATCTAGGCACTGGAGACCCGAAAGATCCAGTCAAGGGCTGGGAGCCCACAGCACTGTCCTGTGTGCATCTGTGTCTGCAGATGATGGCTGAAGAAAGCTTTACTGGAACCAAGATATGATGCTCACAGCAGAGATGACGACCAGAGGTCCCCCGAAGCAACAGCAGCCATCTTCGATGACAGCAAGGCCCCGAGCTCCTTTTGTGACAGTTGAGAACAGTTGAGTCCCCTTCGGGAGAACCAGCTGCAACAGAGCTTCTCCTGGGAAGCAGCCGGCTGCTATCTCCTGCTCTCATTCTCTTTTATGTTGTGTTGGCAACAATCCTCAGGTGGACCTTCTACGCCCAGAACCGCACCGACTCAGTCCAGCTGGGCGTCCTGCTCAAGCTGACTGCATCAGCCCACCACACTTACTGACCCGAAATGGTGCTGCGTCCCATTGGAAATTCCCTTGTCCTCTTTCTGGGTTTCCGGGTCCATTCCGCCAGTGACTGTCTCTTCACAGACCACCTGACATGCCAGGCACTTCTGTGCCGCATGTTTTACATATCAGTGGTGACAGTCGACACGGTGGCCCTGTGACCTGGACTTCATCTCCGCCTCAGTTTCCTCACTGATGAAGCAGGGATAATAACAGGACCTACCTCGTAAGGCGGTAGAGAGGATTCGTAATTCAACATATGATGTGAAGTACCCAGAGTAGTGCCTGGCTTGTAATACACAATAAGTGCAAGTCATTGATCTTTATTTTTTAAGACCATTCTTTCCTTTTTCTTTTAGTGCTGGGATCAATCCAAGGCCTCACACATACTAAGCACAGCTGTGGCCCTGAGCTATGCCCCAGCCTGAGCTCAGTTCGGATCCTTCTTCCAGCCCTGTGATGTAGACAGTGTTGCCTACCCAGTTTCCTGGAGAGGAGACTGAGACCCAGAGCGTCTTGCTCAAGACCACGGTGAGCGATGGTGCCTTGCACGAGGGGGCGGTCGAATCTCTTTGAGTTCTCATGGGTGGGACCAGGCCTCATCTTCCACCCTCTCTGCCAGCCCGGTGTGCTGTGACTGATCTCCAACAGGAAATGTCACGAGAGGCCCCACCAGCGGCATGGGGAGGGATGATGCTTCTTCCCAAGCTGGCTGCAGCTTCAGCTGCCTCTTGTGTGACAAGTCACAGGGACTCGAGGACCTGGGGCCTCAGCTGCTCCAGCTGGGCTTGCAGAGTCACTGCAGAGCTCCCAAGTCTCTGCAATGATGGGGACCTGCGCCAGGCAGCCCTGGGGTTCTGGAGAAGGACCTCTGGAGAAGGCAGCCCACAACTCACCAGCTGTGTGACCTGGGTGAGACCTTCGGCCCTGAGCTCAGTGTCCACATCTGTGAAATGGGCAGATAGTAGCATGACTCAGGGAGAGGCTGTGTCCTTTGCACTCCACTGGGGTGTGGATTTGTGACAGGCTGTGTTCTCTTTCCTACCTCACCCCCACCCCCCAAAAAACAGCTGGGAATGGAGATGAAGATGCCCAAACAGTTCAGAGGTACTAGAGACAGAACCTGAGAGGCAGGCCACGTGGGACAGAGGGCTTCTCCAGACAGCAAGAGAAAGTGACCCTGCTGGACAGGGCCCGAGAGGGTGTGTTTGAGGGAAAAGGAAGCCAACAATCCTCTCCGAGCAGAAGTTTGATGGGTCAGATCTTTCTGAACAAATCCAGCCCCACCAGTTGGGCTGCCAGATTTGGCAAATAAAAGTACAGGATGCAGCACTGTGGGTGGGTGTGCACTTATAATCCTAGCACTGTGGGAGGCTGAGGCAGGAAGATTTATCTTCCAACCCAGCCTGGGCAACTGAGCAAATTAGTGAGAGCTTGTCTCAAAAAAAAAAAAAAAAAAAAAGCAGCCCCCCACAAAAAACCCCAGGATGTGATATTTGGGATGTACTTACAAGAAAACATTATTTGTGGGTTACGTGACATTCAAATGTAACTGAGTGTCTGTATCTTATCTGACAGGACCGAGAGTTGGTGGGAGGGCGTCTGGGTGGAAGTGGGTGGCCTGCGGCCAGTGCCTGGTGTGGAGAGCTTCTAGGGGTCTCTGCAGGCTCCTGTGGCGATAAAGGAAGTAGCCAGAAGGACGAGACCTTGTAGCTGAGGGCTGGTATCCAACCCGGTGTGAGTAGGAGGGGTGCGGAGCCCTAGCAACAGCAGAAAGGGAGAGAGCATCAAAGCTGCAAGAGAAACCACAGCAGCCTGCCTGCTCACCCTCTGCAGCAGGTGGGGATCAGCCAGAGCCCCGCCCTCCCGGCCACGCCGCCTGCTGCCCCACCTGCGCCTGGGCTCCGGGGCTGGCAAGGGCGGGCGAAGAAGGAGAAAGCTCAGCATAAAATAACCGGTCTCAGGATCAGTGCAACCAAGAGTCACCAGTCTGGACTGAACTGACCTAAACACATCTCGATTGTGTCTTCAGAGGTGGTGGGGGTCAAAGTCAGGAAAACCAGATTTGGTTGGAGAATCAGTTAACACACTTCCCTCTTGCTCCTGGACCCTACAGACGGGCACACTTGCTCCTTGTGCAGCACTGGGCATAGCTCAAGACCCAGGTTGCTCTGTGCAGGACACACTCTTATCCTCCCCGGACCCGGCACCGAGGATTAAACACAGGGCCTTAGCACTGAGTGACATCCCAGCCCTTTATTTTTCTTTCTTTTATTTGGAGGAGGATTAAACTCAGGGCCTTGGACTTGCTAGGCAAGCACACTGTACTGTTGAGCTAAATCCCCAGACAGTCTTTTTCATTTTGAGATAAAATCTCACCAAATTGCTAGGTTTTTCAGGCTGACCTCAGACTTGTACTCCTCCTGCCTCAGCCTCCTGGAGTACTGGTGTTACAGGCCTGTGTCACTGTGCTTGCCTTCCAGCCACTTACTGGGATTTAACCAACATTCTGGAGGCCTGGGCCAAGTGCTTCATGAGCATCCATTCAGTTGATACTTAGACTGGCCCTTGGAGGTAGGACACTGTTTTCCCATCCACTCAGCCAGAGTGCTGGGTTGCAGGGCTGACTTCACAGGGCCACGCCTTAAGGAAGGTCAGCCCAGCTGGCTGGTCCAGCAAGGGAGGGGTGTTACTGCCATGGGGCGATCAGGGGGCCAGCTGGCAACTTGGAGAGCTGCAGGTGGCTATAGGCTGTGCTGTGCTGGAAGATGTGCTGGGGGTTGGGTGGGCGGTCAGAATCATGGGGCACTGCAGGAGGGCAGGACCCCACAATCAGCCCGTGCACATGGCCTAAGTTTAACACCACACCCTCTCCTTTCTGGCTCTGTGATCTTGGGCAACTGGCCCTCCCTCTCTGAGCTTCTGTTGTCCATCCAGAAGATGGGACAATAGTGCCTCCTGGGCCTTTATTAGGGGTGAATGTCTCCTAGATACAAAGGGTTTAGGACAGGACCTGGTGGCCAGCACCCTGGAAGGGAGGGGTGGTGACTGTAGGGGCTGGTGTCTCCCCCAGCTGCCCTGCTGCCACCTCGGGAACAGGCCCCGGCTTTTCTTCACAGCCTGACTGCCAGCTGCCCTGCACTCAGCCCTGGAGGTTGCCACAGGTGTCACGGCTTGGCGACGGGGGGAGGGGTGGGAACGCAGCGAGTGTGACTAAGACTGAACGGCTGCACTCACGCGAGCCCTCCCCCAGGAGGTGAGCTGGTTCTGGGGGTGACTCATGCGGGGGCAGGTAAGAAAGGTGGGGGCCGTGGGGGGTGGGGCGCGTCCCTCTCGAGGGCACTGCCGCGCGCTGTGGGCCTTGGAGGGCAGGTAGGACCGCCGGATTCTGGAGTAGGGGCGGGCCTGGAGGTTGAGAACCTGGGGTAAGGAAGACCCGGGTTGGAACTGCGGCGAGTTACTTCTAGCCACATGATCTTTGGCAAGTAATTCCCTTTTCTGTTCCTCAGTGTCCCCATTTGTAGCATCAGGCTAATCCCGCCTCCATATCTCAGCTACAACCACCTTCCGGCCATAAGTCCGTCCTCTCGTGCTCTGTTGGGCTGTGGGCTTCTCTGCCTTGGAGGCCTGCGCTGGCTCCCCGTCGCCATCCTGTAATGTGCAGCCCTCTTCAGCTAGAGGTCAGGTGGAGGGAAGTGGAATGGGAGGAACCACGGTTGTGGAGTACCTGCTCTGAGGCCTTCGCTTGGTTAAACTTCACACAAACCTATTCTCTGGCTGAGACCACCAGCTCCCTGCGGGGACCGAGTCACCCAGGGCAACACGGGGCACAGCTGGTTCAAGGCCTGTCTGTCCTTCTGGCCCTAGAGTCTGTTGCCCTGCAGCCCACACAGCTTCACCTGGGTGACAGACCGCAGGAGTGTGAGTGCACGTTTTATTATGAAAGAAGAGCCCAGGAGAAAAAGCGCAAATCATGCTGCAGGCTCTGGCTCGTGGCAGGTAACAGGAGTGGCAAAGTCAGGCCTGCTCCTCCTACGAGGCTCCAGACAGCAGCTGTGTTGCCCTCTCCGAGTCGCCAGGGACGAGTGAGTTATGGATGGGTCTCAGCTCACCTCTCGGGTCTTTTTTGTGGGGAGCTGCTTGAACTCAGGCCCTGGCACTTGCTAGTCCTCTCGGGTCTTCACGCTATGCCTCCTAACTTGCTTCTGTGTCACAGACTTTTTTTTTTGTACACATGAGGTTATTTGCAAAGGCACCAGGTTCTGATGATTTCAAAGATGAATTTAACTACCTTTGGACAAAGTGATAAAAATATAAGTAATGCCAATGTCACTTAAACGATTCTAGGTCACAGAAAAAGATGGAAACTCTCTGATTTATTTTATGAAAGCAGCATGACCTTAATGTAAAAATCTCATAACACAGTAAACCAGAAAACAAATTGCAATAAGAACAACAAAAAATGGAAGGAAAAAATGAAAAAAAAAAGAACAACAACAAAAAGAAAAAGAAACACAAATGAGAAGTCAAGAAGAGGAAATTGTAGCCCAACCTCCCCGTGATTAGGACGTAAATATTCTATGTAAAGAAATACAGTTGTGGGCTGGGGATTTAGCTCAGTGGTTAAAGCACTTGCGTAGCAAGCACAAGGCCCTGAGCTCGATCCCCAGCCTGAAAAAAAAAAAAAAAAAGGGATACAGTTGTAAGCTGGGCACAGTGGCACACAGCTACAGTCCCAGCAGCACTTGGAAAGCTGAGGCAGGATGATCCAGAGTTGGAGCCCAGTCTGGGCCACATAGTGAGTTCAAGGCCAGCCTGGACTACATAGTAAGTGAGATCTTGTCTCAAAAATCCAAAGACAAATAGATTAAAAGACAGATATGAAACTAAGCAAACAAACAAAAACAAAACAAAAAGACAGAAAAAGAGATAGCTACTATTGAAGAAGAGATGATTTGGTATAGTAAGAAACCATTGGCTAGAAGTGGGAAATGGAAGTGTTTCATTCACATTCATACAACAAGGAAGGCATTTAACAGGGAAGGTGCAGGGTTTCTATGAAGGAAAAATGTGTTGAAGGACAAAGCAGAAGAAGCTAACAACAGAATATGGGAAAACATAAACTATCAGAAAAAGTACCAATGTTCTCAAATGCAATTGCAATGAAAATAATGGGGCTGGAGTTCAGCTCTGTGGCAGAGCACATGACCGGCACATGTGAAACCCCAGCACCACAAAATAAAATTTTAAAAATACCAACAGGGGCCTTTAAAATATTAGACGACACTCTATAAATTTCACATAGGAAATATAAAAGATCTACAGTCAAGAGAGCCAAATAAAAAGCTCAGATATAATAAATCTCAGCACTGGGGAGGCTAAAACAGGAGGATCTGCAAGTTCAAGACCAGCCTGGGCTATGCGTCAACGTCAAAGCTGGCCTGGACTGCATTGTGAAGGCTTGTTGGGAAAGAAAGAAAGAAAGAAATAAGGAAAGAAAGAAAGAAATGAAGAAAGAAAGAAAGAAAGAAAGAAAGAAGGGAAGAAAGAAAGAAAGAAGGAAAGAAAGAAAGAAAGAAGGCCAGCCCGCCCAGAGATCACTAAAAATCTTTTAGGTGAATTTGAATATGTTAAAATTGGAGGAAAAAGCCAGATGTGGAGGCACATGCCTGTAATCCTGGCACTCTGGGAGGCTGAGGCAGGAGAATTTGCAAGTTTGAGCCCAGCCTGGGCAATTTAGCAACTTATGGAGCCCCTGTCACAAAATAAAAAAGGGCTGGAGATGAGGCTCAATGGGAAGGTCCTGGGTTCAATCCCTGGTATTGGAAAAACAACAAAAAAAAAGGAGGTGAGAGCTACTGGAAGTCATTAAGTTATTGGGGGTGTTACCTTTAGAAGGAATTAATGCTGGTCTCCGTGTGTGCGCTTGAGTCCCATAAAGAAGTACCTGAAGTGTGGTCACCATGAGAAATGGCTGCAATGTCAGGGCAGTGAGATTCTAGTAACTTTTATTTTCTTTCTTATACCTTTATGTTAATTCTTTACAATGCATATGAATTATTGATATACTTAGAGAAGTTGATTAAGTGAACGAATAAAGAGCAAAGGCTACTTAAGGGTGCGGGTTTCATTGCAGGCTTTTGTTTCTTTGTTTGTTTGTTTTTTTGGGCACTGGGGATCTAACTCAGGGCCTTGCGCTTGCTAGGCAAGCACTGTACCACTTGAGCTAAATTCCCAACAAGAGCACAGGTTTCCAGCTGGGCTTCGTGGAGCTACCTGTGATCCTGGCATTTGGGAGGCTGAGGCAGGAGGATCGTCATGAGTTCATAGTGAGTTCAAAAACAAACGAACAAACCAACAAAAAACCACAAAACCCTGGGGGAGAGGTCCAGGGCATGACGATGATGACGCGGCCTCACAGTGTCCTTTTGCTCTTGCCTGATACTCAGGGACTCCAGGAGCCGATCCACATGGGCCTGCTTCACCTTCCCTGTTTCGTTTTGTTCACTATACTGGGGATTGAACCCAAGGCCTCTGCACTGAGCTACATCCCAAGCCCCTTTTTAATTTTTATTATGTTGAGACATGGACTCTCTAAATCGTTAAATTGCCCAAGCTGGGGTTGCATTTGCGATTCTCAGAGTGGGGAGATTACAGGCACGCACCACCACACACAGCTTGCCCTGGGGTTTTTGACCAGGTCCCAGTGCCCAGGAGTTGGATTTAATTGGTCTGAGAGAGCTCAGTGGGAGTGTACTTGCCTAGCATCCACGAGGTTCTGCATTTAACCGGGTCTCCCTTCTCTCCCTGTTCCTCCCCCCTCCTCCTTCCCTACCCCCACCACGCCTACTGTGGCAAAGGGAGCTGCTTCCTTTTCTACGTGGGAACATATTTCCCAGCCTCCGTTGCTGTCAGCTGCAGTGGGACAGGAGTAGAAGTGATATGGTCCCACTTTCAGCACCGAGATGGCTAAACTGGGTACATCCACCACCCTTCCTCGTAACTACCTGATTTCCCAGTGCTGACACACACACTCTCAGTCGGTCACTTTGGGTGGGACGCCAGCTCGCAAACAGAGCCCAGACAAAAGCCTCAGCCAATCAGAGAACTACATTGCTCAGACCATGGTGATTGGATCAGCCACAGACACAGGACCAATCAGAACTAACCAAGCACGGGCGAGTACCCACTGGGCCAGGAAGGAATTTGAGTGGATGGGAAAGGGGCACTTAGCAATCCTCTTGCTACAGGAGAGAGGAGGAAGTCCATCCAAAGGCAGCAGAAGAGAGTCACCTGTCCTAATGGAAGTGTCAAGCCCTGCATTAAACTACACTGAAGGGGCTCTACCATGAGACTTTTCCTTTTCAAGCAAGCCAGTTGGGTTGGGTGTCCAGCATTTGGAACCAAGCAGGTCGTGACGAGTACCACATGGAGTCACGGAAGGGGTCAGAGGCTTCTCAACGAGCAAGGCTACTTGTATTGCTCAAACACTGTTGTAACAGGCAAGGCCAACACACCCTGGTGCCTCAGAGGTTCTGCAGATTGGGTACCTCTGGGAACCACTCAGAACTTCTTGAATAGTGGGGGGTGGTGGCACACACCTGCAATCCCAGCTACTCAGCAGGCTGAGGCAGGAGAATCACAAATCTGAGGCTAGCCTGGCAAATGTCTGGAGATCCTATCTCAAAATAAAAAAATAAAAGGGACTGGGGTGTAGTTCAGTGGTGGCCAGAAGCTCTAGGTTTAATCTCCAGCACCACAAACACACGAAAAATCCTTTATTTGAGCTGGGCGTGGTGGCACATGCTGGGAGGCCGAGGCAGGAGGATCACTGCGAGCTTGAGGCCAGCCTGTGCTACACAGTGAGTTCAAGGCCAGCCTGCACTACAAAGTGAGACCCTGTCTCAAAAAAAAAAAAAAAATCCTTTATTTGCCCATGATGGACATACCAAACTCAAATAGACTTGTGAAAATACATTGGCTCATATAGCTGAAAACTCCATTTAAATTCAACTTCAGGGATGGATACTTGTGCTCAAATTATGCCCTCAGGATCCATCTCTCCTCTCTCACTCCTGTTTCATTCATTCTTCAAGGGCCTCGTGCTCGGCTGGAATCTCCCCAAGTGGTGGCAAAGCCCAACCCAAGAGGCCCAGGCTTATGCCCTACGTCTTCAGTGGCTCCAACAGAAAGAGAACACTTTTTTCTTCTAAAGGGTGTAGAAAAGGCCAGGAGCATCCAACTCCCACTGTGTGTGTGTCCTGACTGAGCTCTCTGTGGGCTCTGGGGATTGAACATGCAGATTGACCAGATCTGAGTCATGTGGCCACCCTGTGTGACCTAGGGGTCAGCTTCATCCAACCCCAGGGACTGAGGACATGGAAGGGCTGGTTCCCAAAGGAAACTCAGAGTGCTATCACTCAAAGAATCTCTTATCTTATTCCCCTGCAATTACTCCTATTCTTCGTCAACATTAAAATCAAAACCAGGCATGGGGGCGCATGCCTGTAATCCCAGCACTTGGGAGGCTGAGGTGGGAAGATCACAGCTAGTCCGAGGCCAGCCTGGGCTACATAGTGAGTTCAAAGCCAGATTCAACTACATATTGAGACCCTGTCTCAAAAAAACCTAAGGGGGAAAAAAATGAAACGAGCCCTTTCCTACATAGTACTGAGGAAAATGAAGCCCCCCACAACCTCTCTGAGGAGTCCCAGGCTGAGGCTCCCCATTTCCTGAGGTGGGCTGTGCCGAACCTGCTTCCTGGCTGTCCCTATATGCTCTTGCCCTTGGCAGCCACTGTCCCCTTTCTGTCCCTCTGTGGCTCTTAACGGAAACTCAACCTGGGTGTGGTGGCAAACACCTCTAATTCCCAGCATTTGCGAGGCTGAGGCAAGAAGACTGCAGTGAGTTTGAGGCCAGCCTGGGCTACACAGTGAGTTCAAGGCCAGCCTGAACTACAGAGCATGACCCTTTCCCCCAAACAAAACAAAAACCACAAACAAACAAACAAAGAAAAAATGGAAACTCCTGAGTTCCTCCATTGTTCCAAAGCCCCCTAACCCTGGGCTAGGTGATGAACAATCTCCTTCCCTCAAGGATGCCAGTAAATACCTCTAAATTACTTTTCTTACACCCACATTTCCACCCTACACCAGGCACTAGATGATACACAGTCTTGACATTTCTGAGAGAGCTGCTCTTTGGGGACTTCCCCTCGAGGGTGTAAATGTAAGTTGAGGCATCTGTTGTGCTGGGTGAAGGTGGTTTCTTCCAGTCGCCCTGGCCTGGGCATGCTTAGTGTCGCTGCTGAGAAGTTGGGAAAGATTTGCATAGGTGTAAGAATCATCTTGGGGAAAAAGGAAGCAAGACTACAATCCTTTTTCCTTCTGAAATTCAGTGTTAGTGGGATTTTTTTCCTTTTCTTTCTTTCTTTCTTTCTTTCATTTCTTTCTTTTTTTCTTTTTTTTTTTTTTTGAGACAAGGTCTCATTGTGTAATTCAGGCTGGCCTTGAACTCACTATGTAGCCCAGGCTGGCCTTGAGTTCACAGTGATCCTCCTGCCTCAGCCTCCCCGAGTGCTGAGACTATAGATGTGCATCACCATGTCCAGCTAACTGGGACTTTAAAAAAAATTTTTTTGGGTGGTGCTGGGGATTGAACTCAGGGCCTTGTGCTTGCTAGGCAAGTGCTCTGCCACTGAGCTAAATCCCCAGCCCCATAACTGGGACTTTTTGATCAACTGAGTTAAAGTAGACTATAGACTGGGAAAGAACGCAAATCTCCCTCAAAAAGGAACTCACCATAGAGTGGAAGAGACCCGGGCTAAACGAAAGGTCCCAAAGAGCCAACAGAGGACGGGCTGGTTGTTCCAGTGCCTCCCTGACGATGCTAACACCCCTTTAGCCAAGTGATTCCCATGACAGGATAACTTTTTTTTCTGCCCAGGAGGTGGGCGGTACTGTCGGGTTAGGTCCAGACAAGATAGTGCTGGGACTGGAGGGCGGCCTCGGAGGCAGCCACCCTCAGCTGCCTAGTGGTTGGCTCTGCTAATCTCTGGTGCCTTGGGGCTCCTGGGGTGCCGATCTGTGCCAAGCTGGGCAGCTGGCGATACTGTTTGTGTGCTGGAATCTGTCCTCAGCGTTGCAGAGAAACGGCAGATATTTTGAAATGACAGTTTCCTCTAACAGCCTGGATAAAATTTGTGGGTAGGAGTCCTTTCCACTCTGAGCTGGTCAGGTGGGGTTTTTTCCTTTCCTTTCTCTCTTTTGCACCCCCTCCCCCATTTCACAGATAATTATGTAACCTACTTAATGTCTATTTTTTGTTTAAAAAGTAAACTTCAGGGAGTGAGATAGAAATTGTTTGTCTTGCGTATCGCTGGCTGGTTCGTTGGCCCCCAGAATAGCGCTGGATATTTATTCCTGAATCTGCCAAGTTGTGGTGGACCTGTCACATGCCGGCCCCCATGTTAGGCATGAAGAGGATGGCGGGGAGCAGCAGGTTTTCAGATCCTGTTCCTGCCCCTATGGGACTTGGTGGGGAAGGGACGGATGACAAATACCTGGCATTGCAAGTGGCGATGGATGCTCAGTGTAGAAGAGCGCAAGTTAGGGGTCCTTCAGCTCCGTGGGGGAGTTTTCTTGGCCCCTTTGACATCTGAGCAGGGAGGGAGCTCTGGGGAGACACAGAAGGACATGGGCAGTGAGGGCCCTGGATGAGGGCCTGCTTGGCTGGCCTGGGAGAAGCAAGAGGCCAACAAGGCAGCAGCTGGCACTGGGAGAGGACCAGACCACGTGGGACCTTGGAGGCTGCACAAGGACTTCAGCTTTGATGTGGGCAGAATGGGGAGCTCCCGGGTTCGAACAGTGGCAGGTCTGTGGATGGCAAGAGTCACTCCGGCTGCTGTGCTGAGCGGGGCTCCAGGGGGCTCCAGAGAGCTCCAGAGAGGCTCCGCTGCAGGCCGGAGCAGGGTTGCATCCGGAGGGAGGGAGCCACCCGCGGGGAGGCGGAGGGATTCTGCGACGCAGTAGGTAACTGGTGAACAGTTCCTGGAACAAATGTTGACCACGAAGTTCCTAATGCCGCCCAACTTCCCCGCGGTAGTCCTTCCGCTCTGCGATAGCCTGACTCCACACTCACTGCTCATTCAGCTTCCCGCCCCTGCCCGGCTCTGATGCCCGCAGAGCTGCGGACCCTCTGGGGCTCCGAAGTCGCAGAGCTTCCCTGTCTGTCACCGGAGTTCCCGGTGCCCGTCTTCTGCTGGTTAATGCCTATTTCCACCACTAGACGGCGCTGTCCAGGGGGGCGGGGCCTGTATCCTGCTCGCTGCTCTCGCTTCCTCTTCTTTCGGGACTCTGCTGAAATATTGGTGCTTCCTGGGCCCTCACCGTCAGCCGGCCCTTCTTCTGGTGCTAGGTGCTGTGCACGGGCAACCTCATTTGCGTTTGTCACCTTGGTCACTATTCACACATTGAAGATTCCCCTTTCTGTCTGTGTTCTAAGCGGTCACTTTTGAATTTAAAATCATGTCTCCAGCTATTCATCGGTCATCTTCACCCAGACAACCAACACTCACCCTGAAAATTCATTCATCATGGTGATACTTGGATTTATTATTTTCTGTCCCCAGAATGTAAGCTCAGGAAGATAAAGACTCATTAAAAAAATTTTTATTAGTACATATTTGCAGTACATAGTGCTCACACTCATCATAGGGAATTTGTATCTGTACATAATATATCTTAATTCTTTTTTTCTCATTCCCCTTCCCTCCTTCCAGTCCTCCCCATTTACAGAAGCCCTGCTTCCATTTTTTCTTTCATTTTCTCTTTTAAAATCCCTTTTCCTTTCTTTCTCTTCCCCCTCTCTCATTCCCTTCCCATTTGAGCATGTTCTTCTTCCTACTTCCCAATATCTAGCATCCTTTTGTTCCTTGTTTACACTGTGGTCTGATAATATGCATGGGACAATTTCAATTCCTTCTCATTTACTTAAGCATGTTCTATAAGCACATAGTACAAGGTCTTTTTGAAGAAAGTCCCGTCTGCTGCTGAGAAGAATGTGTATTCTGTTGTTGTGTGGAACACTCTATAGATATCTACTAAATTCATTTGTTTGAACGTTTGGTTCAGCTTTGATATTTCTTTGTTGATTTTTTTTTTGCCTAGTTGGTCTATTTTTATTTTTATGTTTATTTTTTATTTTTTGGGGGTGCTGGGGATTGAACTCAGGGCCTTGCGCTTGCTAGGCAAGCACTCTATCACTTGAGCTAAATCCCCAACCCCTGTTTTTATTTTTATTTATTTATTTATTTATTTTTGGTGCCAGGGATCGAACTCAGGGCCTTGTGCTTGCTGGGCAAGCACTCTAACCACTTAGCTAAATCCCCAGCCCAATTTCTAAAGGGTACATAATTTTATCAATTTTTTTTTTTTTTCAGACGAGGTCTTGCTACATAGTCCAGGCTGGTCTTGAACTCACAGTAATCTTCCTGCCTCAAACTCCCAAGTGCTGGGATTACACACATGTGCCACCCACCCAGCTGATCTATTTGTGACAGTGGAGTATTGAGGTCCCCCATTACAACTGTATTAGTGCTTATTTAATTTTTCATATCCATTAGTGACTGTTTTATGTAGTGGGATGCACTGGTATTTGGTGCATATACGTTTATGGTTTTTTGAGACAGGGTCTTGCTACATAGTTTTTTTTTTTTTAAATGAGCCAAAATTTTTATTCATTCATTTCTTGCATTTGAAGTATTCTTCAATGACATCCTTGGCCTGAGATTCTTTGCCATAGTCCTTAACAACCACACAATTGCAACCAACCACTTTTCGGGGTTTTCCCTCTCTGTCGATTTTACAGAGGCCTACCCATTCCCCCAGTTTCTTATTGTCATCAACCTTAATTAGGTTGATTTGGTGCTCAGCACAAAGGGCCTCCACTAACTTCACATACCTAGGCTCATCACAGTTGGATGCAAGGACACAAAGATGGGCTTGGTGCTTGTCTAAGGCTTTGGCAGCTTCGTGAATTCCACGTGCTAGGCCATCGTGGATGAAGGCGGTCTTCAGCACGTCTTGTAAAGCAGTATTGATGTCCATTACACTTCCAGCAGCAATGCCTTCCTCGGCCATGGTGGCGGGTTACGGGTGAAGCAGAATCTTGAACACACCCGAGCCTCCGCCTCCGCGCAACTCCGCGGCGGCAGGAAAAGAGCTTGCTACATACTTCTAGCTGGCCTTGAATTCACGAGTCCAGGCTGGCCTCAAACCTGCAGTGATCCTCCTGTCTCAGCCTCCCAAGTGCTGGGATTACAGGTGTGCACCACCACACCCAGCTGGTGCATATATATTTATGATTGTTATCTCTTCCTCTTGGATTGTTCCCTTAAATAAGTATATTGTGACCTTTGTCTCTTCTGATCACTCTTGGTTTGAAATCCACTCTGTCTGCAAATAGAATAGCTCCTCCTGCTTTTTTCTGGGTTCCTGTTGTATAAAGTATTGTTTTCCATCCTTCAATTTTCAGTCTATGAGTTTCTTTTTGAATTAAATGTGCTTCTTGTATGCAGCATACTGTTGGCTCTTGTTTCTTGATCCATTCTGCCAGTCTGTTTCTTTTGACTGGTGAACTGAGACCATTCACATTGATGCTTATAACTGATAGGAACTGACTTGTCCTTGTCATTATATTATTTTCCTATTGTTGATTCCCTATTTAATTGTTTGCCTTGCCTGGTAGATTCATTCTATTGGCATTCTTGTAAATGTCTCTTTCTAGAATATCCTTTAGAACTTTTTGAGTGCTGGTTTGGTGGTCATGAATTTCTTCAGGTGTTCTTTGTTATGGAATTATCTTATTTCTCCATCAAATTTGAAAGATAGCTGGGCGTGGTGGTGCATGCCTGTAATCCCAGCACTCAGGAGGCAGATGCAGGAGGATTGCCTCAAGTTTGAGGCCAGTTTGGGTTACATTGTGAGCTCAAGGTTGGCCTGCACTACATAGTGAGACTGTGTCTCAAAAAACAAAAAGGAAAAAAGAATTGAAAGATAATTTTGCAGGGTACATCAATCTGGGTTGGAGGTTGTTTTCTTTTAGGGCAGGAATACTTTACTTCAAACTCTCCTTGACTTAGGGGTTTGTGTTGAGAAGTAGGCTGTGATTCTGATGGGTTTTCCTTTACAGGTGATTTGTTTCTTTTCTCTAACAGCTTTTAGTATTCTGCTCTTGTGTTGAATTTCTGCAATCTTGACTATTTTTAATCTCATGCATATCTGTTTGAATCTGTTGATGGAATCTGGTTCTTTCCCATGTTGGGCATTCACGGTTTCCATCACTTTCCTAAGCTCCTCTATATTTTTATCTGTATCTACTGGACATTCACTTACCATGTCATCATCTCTTTAATTACCTGTATAATTATTTCTGGTTTGTTTTCTCCTGGAGGCTCATTTATCTGCTTTGTTACTTCCTCTCTCCCAGGTGTCTGCATTGCCAGCTCACCATTTGTGATAGTATCCGAAATCCTTAAGCACGTAGAGGCTGAGAACTGAGGTTTTCACGGTTATGTTTCTGGACTAACAGGAGGCTTGTGGGCTCCTCCAGACCAGAAGTCTCACGTCAGAGGTCCCACATCCTGCTCTCTTTGATTGGAATGTTGCTGGTTGGTTAGTGTTTGTATGTAATTTTGTCCCATTGCTGTTAGGCTGTTAGGCGCAAGGTGATAGAACGAATGATTTAATCCTCAGAAATAAAAATGTTAAAAGTCATCCTCTTGGTATTGTGTAATGTGTGCAATTTTCAATGCTCTTTGATAATAGAAATGTTAATTCATCATCATCATCATTCATTAGCCTCTGTTGGTAAATCTGCTATGCACAGTGCCTCCAATGGTGCCTTGGAATAAAATATTCTGAATCATCAGAGATCACGTACGTGTCACAGAAAGTATACACCGCAGGAAGACCAAGAGTCAAAGTCCAGAATCACCTTCCAGGCCTGTTTCCAGCAAAGACCTGAGTTACAGTCGTGTCCTCCTGGGGCCCATGTAGCTATCACAGTCTTCCTCCAATGATGAGCTAGGTGTTCGTTCTCTGGTCCAGGTCCCTGCGTTCCTAGCAGTGCAGACAGCCAGTGACACGTGGAGACAACAGGTCCTCCCCATGACTTCTCTTTCCTCTCCAAACGTCGAGACCTGTGGAATGGTGGAGTTCTGAGGCTGTGATTCTGCCTTCCACGACCAGGTGCCAGAGATGGCCCCTGCCTCATTGAGCGTCTTCCATCTTGGTAACAGAGGTTCATTTCGGCTCTGCAGGTTGGTATGGCCGCAGGAGGGCCCCTGCTTTCCTAGGAGAGCTCTACTTGCCCCACTCCTACTGTGGTGCTTATTGTCAATCATGAGACGTTGGCACCTCTATTCTGCTGGCCCTCAGGACCTCAGCCACCCCCTCTACCAACAACATCAAATATGATGATCAGAACAGTGTGACAAGGCTTGTCAAGCATTGCTCCCTTTCCTCTGGATGAATCCGTGCAAAAATGTTACCGACGGTGATACAGGGCCTTGCCACACCAGAGTAAAGGTGGCTGAGGATGCGCTGTTTCATCACATTGTATGCACGTATTGAATTATATTGTACCCCATAAAGTTGTACAAATACTTTTTGGGGGGCTGCTGGGGATCGAACTCAGGGCCTTGCATTTGCTAGGTGAGCGCTCTACCACTGAGCTAAATCCCTGGCCCCAAAATGTACAAATACTATGTCTCGACAAAAACACTGCTGTGACTGTGAGTTTTCTGAAGTCTCAGAGGCCGCGCAATGGGCTGTGCCATCTCCCACCCTGAACTGGGGAGCAGGTTCTCCTGCAGAGCAGGAGGACGTTAACAGACGCCAAGTCGGGGTAGCAGATGCTGAGGGAACACGGGCCCGGCGCCTGGCTCTGTGCGGGACGCGCCACACCCCTGACTTGGTGGATGTCCCAGAGACACACATCATAGACACGGAGCTGGTGATCATCGTGACACAAGCCCCACTGAGGCGCCCTGGGTGCAAAAGAGAGAGAGCGAGTCTCCTGGGAATAACAAGAGGGTGGCAAAGAGGAGGCGGCCACGAGGAGGTGCCTGTGGCAGTTGGTGGAGTTCATGAGATGGATTTGGAATGTGTCCCCACCAGGGCAGGCCAGGTGAGGTCCTCGGAGCCCTCAGGAGCTCTCAAGACATGGGGCAGCAGGGCATGTCCTCCCCAGTGTTCCCATGTCCCCCCAAACCCTCAGTCCATAACCTGAAATGCAGATGCTCGATTCACCTGGACTTGAGAGTGGAAGAAATGGAAGCTATTTCTGTCAGGAGACTTTGTCTGCCTACTTCGTGGTGCCCAAGGAGACTCAGGGAAAGGTGTCGCTCTGTGGGTGCCGCTGGGCCTCCGCCCCCCAGCCTCCCCAGGGCCTCCCCATTTCACACCAGGCACCATCCCCAGGCTTTTCCCGAGTCCTGCGCCCTCATCCTGACACCAGCTCTCTGTCTCTCAGGGCTCCAGCTTTGTGGCTGGGCAGGGACCACGCGGGTTTCCGAGCACACTGTGAGGGAGAAGAGACTGAAAAACACAGTAAACATCTTGCAAAATGTTTGCCCCTGTTGGACACTCGCCCTTTCACTGTTTCGAGGAAAATATTTCCACACAGATCTTCAAGCGATGTTCACTAAGGTGCGTCCAGTTAAACTCAGGCGTGAGTTTTCTCATTGCTGAGACACAGAACCTGACGGCTCCAGCTGAAAGGCGGGTTTAACTGGCTCATGGCTGCAGTCTGCGGCCTGCCGGCTAGCGGGACAAGTGCTGGAGAGGGACAGGCAAGGGACCCTCACGACCCACCCAGACTCACCTAGAAGTGTGCTCCCCCTCCCTGGGTGGATCCCAAAGCCAACCAGGCTGAAAGCGCCCCAAACTGCACAGGGGGTTCTATGGGGCGCTGGCTGAAGGCTCTGTGATCCCCACCTGGAAAGACTCTGCTCTTTTAAGGCTCAGGCCCCGCCAGCTACAGAAAGAAAGGCTAGGAGGTGTCCACGGTTGTATTCGCAGGCCCAGACTTGGGCTCTGAGGTCAAGTCGGTTTCATTATATGCATGTACACACAGGCAGAGAGGCGAGCACCCACAGAAAGTGAATCAGGGGCCACAGAATGTCACAGAAGACAAAATGTGTCCAGGGAAACAAAAGATCTGACCAAAATAAACCAACCCCTTTTTTTTTGCTTTACAGAAGGATTTTCACACGAGAAGAGGTCAGACATGGTGGTTTTTTTGTTTGCTTTGAGAAAGGGTCTGCTATGTAGTTTAGGCTGGCTTGAACGCACCATGTAGCCCAGGCTGGCCTCGAACTTGAGGTGATCCTCCTGCCTCAGCCTCCTGAGCGTTGGGATTACAGGCGTGCGCCACCACGCCCAGTGATGTGCTGGTTATTGTGAAGTAGAAATCGAGTCAGATCTACATCACTGTCTGCAGTTTCTCCCTGCCCAGTCCTGCCTCCTCCTCCTTTTATTTCCCTAGTGTTGTGACAGTTCGATGTCTATCTCAGCATCTGCTTCCTGGAGGACTCACTGATCACTCTGGACCCCACATGTGTGATTCTGGGCACACGGAATATGGAGTCAGGCAGAAACTGTGGTGCCGGAGGCAGAAGCACCTTCTCCTTGGGGTGGCATTGACTGGAAGGGGCTACAGGGAGCCTGCAGGGTGGGGTCCTCCCTGTGTCTAGACGGGGCTGTGGCTGTGCCTGTTTGGTCCTAAATATTCACTGAGCACCTCAGTGGGCCAGTCACAGGTGTGTCTGGTGAGAGGACAAACAGTTATCTGTCCCCATGAGGTGGCCCATTTCTGATGGTGGCTGAGGAAGAGCAGTGAGGGGTCCCCACAGGTGACCTCTCCTCGCTATGTCAGCTGTCCCCACAGCAAGGAGCCCAAGCAGGTGCTGGGTGCTGTCACAGGTAGCTGGAAGCAGCGTTTCCTTTGCAAGTCCCGGCAGCACAGTAACCTCCTGCAGGTTCCTCAGCTGAGGGCTGGGCAGGGTGGAGGGCAGGCATGAGGGAGCCCTCCGGGAGGGACCTGGTGGGCACCACGACCGATTCGTCCTGCACCAGTAACCCCTCGGGGCCACCCCTCCTGCGTCCTGGGGGAGGTGGCCAGCCGACCAGGAGCTCTGGGGTCAAGGCCTGGCTGTCCCAGCCTGCTCCAGGAAGGATGCTGACTGCAGTGGGCATAAGAGGGTATAGGAGCAGCCTCTGAACTAGACCCCCATCAGCCTTGGGCCACCTGAGGTCTGACAGGGCAGAGGGGAGGCAGGCCCAGGACAGGGCTCCGAGATGGAGCCGGGCGCCGGGGGGTGATCCAGAAAAAAGGCAGGAAGGGAGAGGGAGCCTGGGAAGGAGAGGGGGACAGAGATGTGAGGAGGAAAGAGACGGAAAAAAGAAATACACAGGTGGGGCATAGAGGTAGAGGGAGGATGAGAGTGGGGGAGGAGAGAGGGGCCCGGAGACAGAGGAAGGCAGGCTGGACAGAGAGTGGCGGGGCTGGAAAATGAAGCACACAGTGAGATATGGATATGGGGAGGCAGGAAGCCCTGCAGAGAGAGAACAGCGGAATGCAACAGGGTGCGGAAGACAGACAGACAGATGGCTGGAGAAGAACCCCGAGGTGAAACAGGGAGAGACAAGAGAGAAATGGGAAGGATCAGAGAGAGAGGTAGAGAGTCGGGCCCAGAGAAAGATGAGTGAAAATAAAAAGGAAAGAAAGATAAGTGAAGGGTGGCAGAGCAGAGAGTGAGTGAAGAGGAAAGAAAAAAGGGAGGGGTGGAAGGAGGGTGACTGAGGCCCGGGGAGGCAGGGGGCTTCCACACAGGGCACGGGCGGCAGGGGCCACAGGCAGAAGCCCCGGGAGGCCACGAGTGCCAAGTCGGGAGCGTCCTCGGCAGGCGACACTGCACCTGAAAACACGAGTCCCCTCACTTGTGCAGCCCTGGATCTGTCACTGAAGGAGGGGACTTCCAGCAGAGAGGGCTGCCCTGCTCTGTGGGGAGGGGACTTCGCATGTTCTTCCCGCTGTCCTGTGCCCTGAATTTTCGCTCGAGCCGGTGGGCACTCAGTGTGATTCAAACCAGGCACCAGGCACTGTGTCCCATCCAGGGTGACCAGGACCTAAAAGCCCGGAGTCTCTCCTGCCGTCTCCCAGAACACTAATGTTAGCGAGTGCCCGGCCCTCGAGCCCGGACTATGCTGACCCCGGGGGATCCCACTCTGAGCCGTGTACCCTGCTGGGTGCAGAATGCCTTACGTGAGTTACCATGTTTGCTTGACTCCCTCAGTAACACTTTTTACAGTTGAGAGGCGCAGTCGCCAAGGTCCGCCTAGGAAAGAGATGCCCCCTCAGCCCCTCCTTAGGCTGCTCGTGGAGATTTTGAGGACGGCCATGGGAGTAACCTTTGTCTCAGGACACTCTTCCTCAAATGCCAGTGATTCTTCTTCTTCCTGTTCTTCTCCTCCTCCTCCTTCTTTTTTAAAATGAAAATTATCTGTATTTTCCAAAACAAAAAACAATTGTGAGACGACTAGCATTATTTTACATTTTTGTAAGTCTCTTTAAAGTCTGGCTTAATGGAGACTGTTGGATTCTCATGCCTGCCTCTAAATTTAATCCGTTACATTTCCACAAATCCCAAAGCCTTTGGAAATGTCCATGGCATATTTATGACAGAATGAAGATGAAAAAAAACCCAAGTAAATCTTTGTGTTATTCTGAAAATGATCCCCTGAGATTGAGCCTCTGGACTCCAGTCTTTGAGAACCTCTGGTTAATGGGCCTCAACTAGCTGGTGTGTGTGTGTGAACTACAGTAGAATAGGATATATAGAGTGCACTGCACTTGGTAAGGGTAAATATTTTGATTGGACAACTCTTGTGGCCCCTTTGGACTTTCTGTGCCAATGCAGTTGGTGATATGATGGCTGTAGTTCTGCGAATGCATCAGTTAGGACAAACTGGGTTATGACGCAGTAACAAGAGAGCCCAGTTCTCCATGGCTGACCACGACCGAGGTTTATTTCCTTCTCACATCACTTGTCCACAGCGGGCTAAAGGTTTTGCCTGCACCGGGGTCATCAGTGGTCCTGCAGCAGAGAGGAAGGCACACTCAGGCTGTTACTGGCTCTGAATGGTTCTGCTGAACGGTGATGCCAGCCCCTCCCCCACCCTGTCGCTGGTCAAAGAGAGAGATCCAACTGCCATCCTGCAGGACCGGGGGGGGGAGGAAGAAGCTGGTGTACAATAGGGTCAGCAAATATTGTGAGTGCTGAAACATACAAGCTACCATCATCAGGAAGGTCCTCTCTTTCTTTTGCAGTTCTGGGACTGAGCTCATGGCCTCACACATGCTAGGCAAGTGCTGCCCTTCTGAGCCCTTTCATATTTTTTTTTAATGGGTTTTTGAGACAGGCTCTTGCTATGTAAGTTCAGGCTGGCCTTGAACTCACTATGTAGCCCAGGCTGGCCTCGAACTTGCAGTGATCCTCCTACCTCAGCCTCCCGAGTGCTGGATTACAGGCGGGTACCACCATGCCCAGCGCCCTTTAGTATTCTGAGGCAGAGTCTTGTTAAATTGCCCAGGCTGCCCTCAATTTGACCTCTCTTGCCTCAGCCTCCTGAGTACCTGAGATTATAGGTGTCACCATGGTGCCTGGCTTTACCAAGAGCTTTTTGAGCCAGGCACAGTGGGGCACGTCTGTAATCCCCGCACTGCGGGAGGCGGAGGCACAAGGATCCCAAGTTCAATTGCCTAAGGATCCCTGGGCAATTTAGTGACTGAGCAAGACCCTGTGTCAGAATAAAACGGTGGGGGTGTTGGTAATATAGCTCAGGCAAATAGTCCGGGTTCAGTCCCCCATACTGGAAAAAAGGAAAAAAAGCAGCTTCTTGTGTTTTTTGTTTTGCTTTGTGGTTTTTTTTTTCCTCCCACCCAGTCATTCCCAACTTCTTTCTCCTAGTAACCTGGCTACGGTTAGTTTTTACCATCAGAAATGCTTTCCTCCATCCAATCCCCTCCTGACATGTATGGAGTACCTGGATAGAAAGTCCTAGAAAGGGGCTGGGGATTTAGCTCAGTGGTTACAGTGCTTGCCTTGCAAGCACAAGGTCCTGAGTTCGATCCCCGGCAT